>CM069131.1:178486215-178526215 GCA_035221665.1 Okamejei kenojei | reverse complement strand
AGTACAATCTAGATGTCAATCAGGATGTTTATTGTCATGAGTCCCTGATAGGACAACAAAATTATTGCTTTGCTTGAGCACACAGAACATAGAAGGCACTTGCTACAAAACAGATCAGTGTGTCCATATACCATATATAAATATATACACACATGAATAAATAAACTAATAAAGTGCAGATAACAAATAATGCGTTATTAGTTATCAGAGATTTGTCCCAGCCAGGTTTAATAGCCTGATGGCTGTGGGGAAGTAGCTATTCCTGAACCTGGTTGTTGCAGTCTTGAAGATAGCAGGGAGATGAGCGTGTCGCCAGGATGATGTGGGTCTGAGGGAGGGACAGGCCACACTTGTGCCAAGTACAGCAGCCCCGAGAGCACCTCACACCTGATGACAAAATTCTTTCCCGTTATGGAGAGGGAGCGTTGCCTCCACAGCTCCAGCTTCCTCCCCACCCTGGCTATCCGCTCCAGCCAATTTTTGTTACATGCCTCAGCCCCCCCGAACCAGATCCCCAGCACCTTCAAGAAGTCAGGCTTGATGGTGAAGGGGACGGAGGATCTGTCGGGCCAGTTGCCAAAGAGCATGGCCTCGCTCTTCCTGCGGTTCACCCTGGCTCCCGTGGCCGACTCAAACTGGTCGCAGATACTAATCAGTCTGCGAACCGACCCTGGGTCCGAGCAGAAGACAGCGACATCGTCCATGTACAGGGAGGTCTTTACTTGAATGCCCCCACTGCCTGGCAATGTCACTCCTCTTATGCTCGCATCCTTCCTGATGGATTCAGCAAAAGGTTCAATACAGCAGACAAACAAGACAGGAGAGAGAGGGCAACCCTGCCTGACTCCAGACCTAACAGGGAAACTGTCCACCCATTGATTTGGACTGCACTACGGATGTTGGTGTAGAGCAGTTTGATCCAATTTCTGATTCCCTCCCCAAAACCCATTTTGGAGAGCACGTCCCTCATGTATGCTGCTGTACTTGGCACAAGTGTGGCCTGTCCCTCCCTCATACGCCACAGGGATCACCCGGGCCATCTTCCATTTCATCTGGGGGTCGAGGATGGATCGGGTGCGACGGGCCACAATGTACAAGTCGGCAGACAACGGGGGTAAAAGCGTGCCCAACGTCGCCCTCATTCTGATGGCCACCTTTGTGTGTGGCTGCATCAGGCGGAGTGTGGAGCCAAGGCACGTGGGCACCAAGTGTCACTACCTGCTGAGGTTCTACCTGTCCCCGGTGTTGAGAAGGATGGGCCTGGCGCAGGTGCCACGCAATGTGCCAGTCAGCTGGACATTGCCGCCCCATCTGTCGTCAGTGGAAGGGTTCTTCCGGACCAACACCTTTGACCACATGTCCATCGGGCAGTGGTCAGCACAGAATGTCCTGCAGGCACTGCAGGGAAAGGACTCTATGGACCCGGTGGCGTGGTTCCCTGAGCAGACTGCCCAGCTTGTCTGGCAAAATGCCTCATCGCCAGAACTCACCAACAAGCACCAAGACCTGGCTTGGCTGGCGGTGAGGGGAGCCCTCCCAGTCAGATCCTTCCTGCACCGTCGGAACCTCACTGCCAGCGCACGCTGCCCTCGGGACGGCTGCTATGGCGAGGAGACGGTTGTCCACCTCTTTACAGAGTGTGGGTTTGCTAAAAGAGTCTGGAGAAAAATGCAAGGGTCCCTGGTACGCTTTATCCCGAACAGCTCCGTCACAGAGGACTCGGTGATTTACGGACTGTTCCCAGGGACACATTCAGAGACTGACATCGAGTGCTGCTGGAGGGTCATCAACTCGGTAAAAGACGCCCTTTGGTCTGCCCGAGCATTGTTCACCACCCAGCAGAGCGAGATGTCCGTCAGGGAATGTTGCCGACTGGCCCACTGCAGACTGCAGGAGTACGTGCTGAGGGACGCACTGAAGCTCGGTGCAGCCAACGCCAAGGCTCGGTGGGGGAGGGCCACAGTCTAACGCACTTCCGCTGCTGGACATGGGGGGTACGGTATGGTGGAGACGCCCCTCAATATAAGGGAAGGTATCCCACGCCACTGTGGCACGAGTGGGGGACTGATTTGTGGAAATTTGGAGGAAAGAAATGTCTAAACTGTATTGATCTATTGTACAGCCTCCGAAAATGTCGGATGGATTTTCCGCAAGGTTAATGTATTGTATATATTTATCATTCGAATAAATTATATTTTGAAATATAAAAAAATAAAATAAAAAACGATGATGTGGGTCTTTGATTATATTGCCAGCTTTTTTGAGGCAGCGACTACGGTTAATCCCCTCGATGAAGGAAGGTCAGAGCCGATGATAGACTGGGCAGTGTTTACTACTTTTTGTAGTCTTTTCCTCTCCAGGGCGCTCAAGTTGCCGAACCAAGCCACGATGTAACCGGTCAGCAAGCTCTCTACTGTGCACCCGTAGAGGTTAGAGAGAGTCCTCCTTGACAAACCGACTCTCCGTAACCTTCTCAGGAAGTAGAGGCGCTGGTGGGCTTTCTTGATAATTGCATCAGTGTTCTCGAACCAGGAGAGATCTTCAGAGATGTGCACGCCCAGGAATTTGAAGCTCTTGACCCTTTCAACCATCGACCCGTTGTAATAAACAGGACTGTGGGTCCCCATCCTACTCTTTCCAAAGTCCACAATCAGTTCCTTGGTTTTGCTGGTGTTGAGGGCCAGGTTATTGTGCTGGCACCATATGGACAGTCGCTCGATCTCTCTTCTGTACTCCGACTCATCCCCATCAGTGATACATCCCACAACAGTGGTGTTGTCAGCGAACTTGATGATGGAGTTCGCACTGTGACCGGCTACGCAGTCATGAGTATAGAGTGAGTACAGCAGGGGCTGAGCACGCAGCCTTGAGGTGCTCCCGTGCTGATTGTTATCGAGTCTGACACATTTCCACCAATACGAACAGACTGTGGTCTGTGAATGAGGAAGTCGAGGATCCAATTGCAGAGGGATGCGCAGAGACCCAGTTCTGCGAGTTTGGTAACCAGCTTGGAGGGGATGATAGTATTAAATGCCGAGCTGTAATCGATGAATAACAGCCTGACATATGAGTTTCTGTTGTCCAAGTGGTCCAGAGCGGAGTGGAGGACCAGCGAGATCGCATCCACCGTTGATCTGTTGTGGCGGTTAGTGAACTGCAGTGGGTCCAGGTTTTTGTTGAGGTAGGAGTTGATTTGCGCCATGATCAACCTCTCAAAGCACTTCATCACCACCGACGTTAGTGCCACAGGTCGATAGTCATTGAGGCACGTCACCTTGCTCTTCTTGGGCACTGGTATAATTGATGCATTTTTGAAGCAAGTGGGAACCTCAGACCTCAGATGTGAGAGGTTGAAAATGTCCGTAAAAACTCCAGCCAGTTGGTCCACACAGGTTTTTAGAACACGACCAGGTATACCATCAGGTCCAGACGCTTTTCGAGGGTTCACCCCTCTGAAGGATTTCCTGACGTCGGCCTCTGTGACTGAGACTGAAATACCATCACAGCGAATGGGGGCTCGGGAAGGCACACCAGTATTCCCCCTATCAAAGTCTGCGTAAAACGCATTGAGCTCGTCAGGGAGTGATGTATCGCCGACATTCGAGCTGCCTCCTGATTTTGCCTTGTAGGAGGTGATTGCATTCAGGCCCCGCCACAGCTGCTGAGCATCTGTCTCATCCTCCAGCTTGGAGCAGAAGTCCCTTTTGGCCTTTTTGATGGCCTTACCAAGGTCGTATCTGGACTTCTTATAGACCACTGTATCAGCAGACATGAATGCCCGGTGTCTGGTCTTCAGAAGAGTGCGGATCTCAAAGTTGATCCAAGGTTTCTGATTGGGAAACAATCGGAAGGTTTTCCTCTTCCCTTCGAGCCAGCACCGCCATTCATTGTGATCATGGCTGATCGTCCCCTATCAATACTCCGTGCCTGCCTTCTCCCCATATCGCTTGACTCCACTAGTCCCTAGAGCTCCATCTTACTCTCTCTTAAATCCATCCAGTGACTTGGCCTCCACTGCCCTCTGTGGCAGGGAATTCCATAAATTCACAACTCTCTGGGTGAAAACGTTTTTTCTCACCTCAGTCTTCAATGACCTCCCCTTTATTCTAAGAAACAGTCTACATCTCTTCTTGCTAACCCACCCGGTCCCATGTGGTCTTATCCCTTTTCCTCCAAAACGATGGAATCGTTATATATCTTCGGTGTATAGCAGCATCTGCAGTCCCTTTCTAAACACTTAAGCTTCGCTCTGGCACAACCTTCCAGCTCATTATCAAATTTATCATTCTCCAACAAGCCCCGTTAACCCATCAACAGGAGAATCTTTACAACTTATCTCCAGCGAAATCCTAAAGTGCAGCCTGAAATCCTTCCTCAGTTATGGGGCACAAAACCAGTATTCACAACGCGGACGTGTGGCTGAGGACGTCCCGGGAGATGATTTCCCTCCAACGTTCCACTCCGACCCACGAATTACCACGATTAGATCCGTTCCCTATCTTGGAACTAGTCACAATTACTGCATCCCTGATTTGTACTCCTCTCCCATGATCTGGGAGATGTGATTGTGAATTTGTGACTGAACTCCCTCTCTGCCAAGTTTTAGAAATTCACTCCATCTGGTCCTAAGTACATTTGTTTTTCACTTTTACCATTTCAGGCAGCACTTTCCAGATCATGTCTTAATGAAAGTTTCTCATCTCCCCTCTAGATCTTTGGACCATTGGTCCCCTGTGTACTGAATCCTATGCCAGCAATGACAGTGTCTCATGTATTTATTCCGTAGTATATAGAAACATAGATAGAAACATAGGCAATAGGTGCAGGAGTAGGCCATTCGGCCCTTCGGGCCAGCACCGCCATTCAATGTGATCATGGCTGATCATCCCCAATCAGTGCCCCGTTCCTGCCTTCTCCCCATATCCCCTGACACCGCTATCTTTAAGACCCCTATCAAGCTCTCTCTTGAAAGAATCCAGAGAACCGGCCTCCACCACCCTCTGTAGGTTAATAGTAAGATTAAACGAGAACTTACCAGTTCGAAGTTTGATCGTTATTTTATGAGGAGTTACGATGAGGGATTACGTGAAGAACCCGCCTCACGCTGGCAACGGCATACTTCAAAGCAGCGGCATGAAAAACACAGAACACCAAAAGCCGGAGTAACATAGTAAGGCTTCATAAAAAGACTTAGAACTACCATTTGATCATTTATTTTATGAGGGCGGGAGTGGAGGGCACGTAATCCCTCATCGTAACTCCTCATAAAATAACGATCAAACTTCGAACTGGTAAGTTCTCGTTTAATCTTACTATTTTACTTCGGAGTCACGTGAGTGACTACATGAAGATTTTAAAGCTTTCTGTGTTTTTTATGTCGTAGAATTAATCCGTACGACAGTCCGGCTAAGTAAACACATACATGAGAAACCAGACTAATGTTAGATCATTTCACAATTAACTTTTTTAATGGTTTAAAGACCATATAATAACCCACCTTATATCTGAGGGAAATGATTACAAGCGATAAAAGATAGAAGTGACTACACCACTGATTATAGCAATTAATAGTAAACAAAGCAGGTGATTATAGTGCTCCCAACACCGCGTGTCCAAAGCTTGTCATAGTGTGAACAGGTTTATTGTAGAACTTTGAAAAAGTTTCTTCTTTACTCCACCCTGCGACTTTTAAAATATGCTCGAGAGGTACGTCCCGCCCCTTCGCCGCGGACGTAGCTGCCGCCCTGGTGGAGTGAGATTTGAACACATCAGTGTCTACTCCCGCTAAAACCAACACCTGTTTCAACCATTTTGAGATAGTTTGAACTGAAGCTTTTGTGTGTGGTTTTTTGTGCGTAACCATTAACGTTTTTTCATTTCCTCGAAGGGTGTCAGTAACTTTAATATATTGGTTCAAATGTTTAACCACACACAAAGTAGGATCAATATGATAAGCTTGAAAGGTTACCTTTGTTCCAGATCTCCCTGGTCTGCTTTGTTTGATCAGATCGTAAACATAGAACACAACATTATCTGCAGTCACATGCATACAGTCTAAACGCAACATTTGTAAAGTTTGCACTCTTTGAGCTGAGACCAGTGACATTAACATAATTAATTTCAATGTCAATCTTTCCAATGTCAACCCTTCAATTGGAGTCCATTGTCTAAGTAGCGTAAGTACAATGCTCACATCCCAAATCTCTGTGTATCTTGGTTTGGGTGGATTAATATTAAAGATTCCTTTCATGAATCTAGATATTAATGGATGCGACCCAATTGATCTCTGATCAGTCATAAGTCCTAAATAGGATGACAAGGCACTGCGTGCAGTGTTAATGGCACTGTAACTTAAATGTTGCTCAAAATGCAAATTGGCAAGGAATTCCAAAACATTTGCAATATTTACAGTATCATAAGAAATATTTGACTGTGTGCAAAAGTCTTCCCATTTCTTAATATGTGTCATATATTGCTTTTGTGTGCTATCTCGCCATGATGCGACTATAACTTCCATAGTTTTGTCCGACAATCCCAGCTCCTGTAGTGGTCTGGTCAAAACCTGCAGATTAATAAATTCATATATGCATACAATGGGTAAATTTCTTTAGTTACCGGATTAGTCAAGATATCACTACAGTTAGGAATCGACATATATGGTTCTTTAATCATATTCAGCATTACTGGGAACCAAGGTTGAGTTGGCCAATTTGGAACTACCAACAATCCAGAAGCAGAATCTTGTTCTATCTTCTTCAGGCATTTCTGAATCAAAGCAAATGGTGGAAAAGCATAAAAGAACATCTTTCCCCAGTGTAATGAAAAAGCATCTACTGCTACTGCATCTGGATCGTGTTCCCAAGACACATAAGTAGGCAATTGATGATTAAGCCTAGATGCAAACAAATCAATTTCTGGCAACCCAAATCGGTTCACAATATTCTTAAATATTGCTGGCTTAAGCATCCATTCCGTATTATCTTTAAAAATCCTGGACCTTTCATCTGCTACCACATTGTCCTTACCTGGAATGTAGCTTGCTGAAATCCATATTTGGCGACCAATACACCATTGCCATATCTCATTGACCAGACAATCACATGATACTGATCTAACTCCCCCCATGTGATTAATGTATGCAACAGCCGTTTTATTGTCTAACTGTATTAACACATGTAGACCTTGTTTAGCACAACAATATGCTTTAAGTCCATAAAAAGCACCCAATAACTCCAAATAGTTAATACCATAAGCTTGAAGAAACGCTTCTTCTTGAGCTTTCCATCTACCTCCACAACTGGAGGACGAATCTGTAGCCCCCCATCCGAGAGCACTAGCATCCGTTTGTAAAACCATTTCAGGCTGTTCAATCATGATATTCTTAGCAGCTTGTGGGACATTTTCAACCCACCATTGTAATTCCAACACGGCCTCTTTTGTTAATTGCATAGGCCTGTCAAAGTGACCTGTCTTCTCTTTAAGAGCCCTTATTTTGTCCCTTTGAAGATTTTGATAATGTAATGGACCAAATTCCACTGCCGGAAATGCTGCTACCAGTTTACCAATGGTTTTTCGCCACTTCTCGGATGGAGGGATAAGGTTTGTGAATGAGGTAATTACAAGTCATCAAAATGTCATTGGCCTTCTCTGTTGGCAAAGTAACTAACATAGTCACTGAGTTAATTACAAACCCCAAAAAGTTAATTGTTTGTGCTGGCTGCAGCTGGGACTTAATTGGATGAATCCAGAACCCTAGCTTTTCAAACAAAGCTTTAGTAACTGAAACTGAGTGCTCAGCTGACTCTTGAGTATCATTAATGATCAGAATATCATCCAGATAAGCCATAACAATGTGTTTCTGTGCTCTTAATTGGGCTAAAACTGGTTTCAACAGTTTTGTAAAGAGTCTAGGAGCCGAACTCAATCCATTTGGTAAAGCTTTAAACTGCCATAATTGTCCCAGCCAATTAAGTTTTAAGTACCTCCTGAAGAATTGATGAATTGCTACAGAATAATAGGCATCCTTCAAATCAATCTTAGCCATATAACACCCTGCTGAGATAAGATATTTTGCAGTATTGAATGTCTCCATCTTAAAATGTTTGTATTCTACAAACTTATTTAGATCTGTAAGGTCCAGAATAATTCTGCAACCACCATCTTTTTTATCTCTTCGAAATATATTAGAGACAAATTGATGCTTATGTTCATAAGTCTTTTCAATTACGCCTTTTCCAGATAATTTGTCAATTTCCACATTAATCTCCATTCTTTCCTCTGCAGAAAACACATAAGCATAAGCAGGTTTATTCTGTACAGAAGGATTAACCCCTTCTTTAAAAATAATAATGGCTCCCGAAACTGCTTGTAATACATATCGATCAGAAGTAATGTTAAGCCAGGCATTATAAAATTTTTGCAATCTCCCTCCAACTGGAGAGTCATCCACAGTTTCTTTAAGGATATAAGTCTTTAATACCTCTCCGTATGAGCGTGGTGGTCTCCTTTTTCCCGAATACAGGGAAGCACTCGCCTGCACAGCATGATAGTATTTTCGTGACAAACTTCTGCCTCTATAACGAAAATCGAAACCCCTTCGGGTCGAAAAAACCCTTCTTTGTCCAAAGACAAAAGGTTTAACATTGCTAAAATATTTAGCTTCTTCATCCAACTCTTTCAGCTGTTTCGGCAGATTTTCTCCAAACAAATACCCAAGAGCTTGAACACAGGCTTGCAAACCTAGGGTGAAATATGGGCCGAATCGCCATTTTCCTCATACAATTAATTTCATAGAACGAATTACACAATAAGCCCAAAGTATCCTTTTGAATCTTTTCCATTTCCAGATTCTCCATTTGCCTGCCATAGGCCGTAATGGCAGCAGAAATTAATTTGAGCACCTTTTGAAACTTCACTTCTTGGGCTCTCATACTTGGAGTCATAGACGTCCATATCATCGGATTCACCGTAGGTACTTCCAATGAGGCACAATTTCTTGGAGCTTTATATAATTCTGATGTTTCATTCATCACAGAATTGTGAAGTTGGTGAGATACCATATAATTTATGTTGGCAGCTAGGTTTTCTTCCATAGCCTCACCACTTCCTTCAGGTATAGCAAAATCTTGTGCTATCCCAGGCACATTAGGCCTTTTCTTTTTACTTTGTGGTGTGCTTTCAAAAGCCATATAACCACCAGCAGGGTCTGCCTTCTGCAGCCCTAAATCAATTGGGATATCACCCCATGAGACTTCTTCCAGCCCAAATCCTGGGTCCGGAGTATCATATTCCCAACTTGGCCCACAGCCATATTCATCATATTCAAACCCCTCAGGGATTTTTTGGGATTCATCTGGGTACTGTGACCCTTGTCTCATTATTGTTTGGAGAACTTTCTCCATATGCTCCATTTTTAGCCACATAGTTTTATTGTCTGGAGGTCTTTCAGTATCAGAGTCATCAGAAACCACGGGCCTCTCAGATTTCTTTTTGCATTTTTTAGGAACATTTTCCTCCGTGGTTATTATTTCTGGAGAATCTGGAAACTCACTATCGGGTAAATCGGCGGCCAACGGTAACGGAACCGGGTCCGCACTAACTTCGCGTCCCGTATTTTTACTTTCACCCCGGGAAGATCTTTTTACCCGCGAAAACTTCTTTCCCGATTTCTCCATTTTTCTTTAATAATCAGTGCTCAATCAGCACGTTAACGTGGCTCTAAATTTTACTTTTGGTTTCATTTGCTGGAGCCACCCAGCGTAACCTAAAAACGCCCTGATCTAACTGCACTTACCTGCGGGCCGTTCCGACCGCTGCGAGGAGCTGCTCCTTACTGCAGCTGCTCCTTCCGCCGTCAGCGTTGACGTCATGCCGTTGCCAGCGTGAGGCGGGTTCTTCACGTAGTCACTCACGTGACTCCGAAGGTTAATTGGCTTCTGTAAAGTGTCCCGAATGTGTAGGATGGAACTGGTGTACAGGTGATTGTTGGTCAGCGCAGACTCGGTCGACCGAAGGTTCTGTTTCCACGCTGTATAACTCAAACTGTACATGTGACAATTAAATGGAAGCTTGAATCCTGAATCTCTATCTCTAAACTAAACTAAACTAAACTAAACTAAACAAACTAAGCTAACTAATGAAGTGTAGGAAGGAACCGCAGGTGCTGGTTTACATCGAAGATAGACACAAATCTGGAGTAACTCAGCGGGTCAGGCAGCATCTCTGGGGAAAAGGAATTGGTGATGTTTTGGGTCGAGACCCTTTTTCAGACCTAAACTAATGAGGAGGATCTGGATTCTGAACCTGAAATTTACAACTTGCTCCTTCATCAAAAATGTTGTTTATAACCCAGCCTAAAGTTAAACAATGACTGTGAATTCCTGCGCAAAGTCTGCTCATGTGACGACCATTTCACCGTAGCCACGGGAGCAGATGTCATGGAAATTGGCTCGCGATGCAGCCCGTGATCTACATAATTCAGGGCTGCAAGACAAAACAGCAACATCTCCAAACCAAATGAGCACAGTGCAAAAAGGTAATAACAATCTTTTTACGTCTCTGGTCTTTGAACTGCAGTGGCAAGTTGCCATGAGGAATAATGGAGAGATTTGGGAAACAACGTACGTTGCTGCTGCAGTGTTCTAGTATATCCGCCCCCATCACCCCAAATACCAGCAACGTAACGATAGGTGGCCAGAAATTTGAGTGGGTATTTTGAGGAGGTGGCAAATACAATTGATGAGGTTTAGGAGAGGATGTTTAGTTTAGTTTTAGCTTAGTTTAGTTTAGTTTAGTGATACAGTGCGGAGAGACCCCTTTTCCCTCAGAATTCGGGCAGTTGGCCCATCAAGTCTGCTCTGCCATTCAATCATGGCTATTCTACCTCTCCCTCCTAGCCCCATTCTCCTGCCTTCTCCTCATACCCCTGACACCCGTACTAATCAAGAATGTGAAGGCTTTGTGGGTGTAGGTGCAGAAGAGGTTCACCAGGCTGGTGCCTGGATTGGAGTGTACTGGCGATAAGGAAAGGTTGAGTCGGATGCCGATTAACCTCCTGCACCCTCTGAGGCACTCTAGGTGTTCCAAGGTCGGCTGTGGGAGGCACGGTGGCTGAACGGTAGATACGTGAAGGCTAGGGGACGGTATGTCTGCAGGTCGATCGGGATGTGGCCTCCAGCGGCATGGAGCGGTGGAGGACAGAAACATCATCATCAGGCTGACCCTTGCAGCACCAACCCAGTGCCATCACCAGGACAACGGGCCTGCAAGGCCAAGATAGGACTCCATTTTAAGAACTTGAAACGTAAAGGCCACAAGATGGCGCCGGAAACGCAATAACGCCTTGTGTGTTGCCTTGGTGAAGTCTACTATTCCTACCCGACAATCACTGCACTCTTGTACCTATTTGTGATTGCGCCAATGCATAGTATGATTTTTCAGAATTATATGCAAAACAAAGAATTTCACTGTATCAGGGTACAGATGACAATGAAGTACTATTGAACCATTGAGGTTGGTAAATTTAAAGTGATGGTAGTGTAAGAATAGTAGGCGGCACAGTGGCAGTACACCATCTTGTGTCCTTCAAGCTTCAAATTCTTAAAATAGAGTCCAAAACAGGATAAGATGAGAGGAGAAAGATTTTAAAAGGATCTGAGGAGCAAATTTTTGTCAGAGCGTTGAATACAAGGAATGAGTTGTTTTTAGTTGTAACGCGGAAACAGGCCCAACGGAATATTCCTTGGGATATTCTCTCAGAACCAAGAATGGGTGGAGAACGATGGGACATTATGGACTCCACCCTTCCTGTGGTCATCTCTTGCTGGTCCTGTTTTGTGTTCTGGTCTTCTCTGTGTTTCAGTCTGAAGAAGGGTCGCCATTCCTTTTTGTCGCCTATTACTTGTCTCCAGATATGCTGCCTGACCCACAGAGTTACTCCAGCATTCTGTGTCCATCCAGGAACTTGAAGTTGTTTGAAGAACTGTGCCACATCACGAGATTGTGGTTAAAAACATCTTTGCTCGCTCGTGCTATTGCCGAGCTAATATGTAACTCCAAACACACTGACAAGTTGTGTTATTAATTGAAATAACCCAGGGCACTCTGTTATTCAAGGGATAGTGCACATCCGGGCAGAAGGCGGGCGGCGAGGCCTGTCTGGGCCGAAGGAGCCTCAGCGGTGGCGGCAGCGGCAGTGGGGTCTCGGTTGCGGCTGCGTGGGCCTCGGCCACAATGGGAGCCTCGCGGGGGGAGGGGAAGACAATGGGGATCCGGACGTGAGGGTCGGTGGGAGAACAAAGAGGGACTCTGTGACGGGGAGGGGCGGGCAGGGGGCACTCCAGTTTAGAATCCTCTGCACAGGGGATAGGTCTGTGTTTGATTGTGTGTTCATTTGTTCCAGTGAAGGCGCTGGGCCCACGGCAGCCAGACAACAGTCGCTTCTCTTTTTCTTTTTGTTTTCACTTTTTGTGTACCATGTGTGTTGTGACTGTCTGTCAGCAGACCAATTTCCCTCCGGGGATGAATAAAGTTTTATAGTATTGTATCGTAAATCCCAACCCTGCAGCAGTGTTTAGATCCCCTGGATGATCTTCTTAAAGCAGCAGTATCTCGTCAAAAATGTGATTACTGATTTGGTCAAATGTGCACATTGGACTGATAGTCATGAATGAGGCAAAATTACTGCCTCAGGGCAGCATTTAATCGTCTGACATATCAAGGGAGCAAATTGAAATGAAAACCATAGTCAATAGGGTGGATAGGAAATTGAGTAAAGAGTTCAGCTCAATAAATCCTTTCCCTCTGCAACCATTCTGAGGATCGATTTTTTTTTCGGATTATGTCTTGAGGATTAGACATGTCTTTAGGATAAAGGCCTTTCGATTACAGTTTGTGCGCAGAAGAATAAAGGAAAAACAGAGATAAATGGTGACGCAGTGGCATAGCGGGAGAGTTGCTGCCTTACAGCACAAGGACCTGGTTCATTCCTGATCACGGCTGCTGTCGGTATGGAGTTTGTACGTTCTCCCTGTGACCACTTGGGATTTCTTCTGCTGCTCCGGTTTCCTCACACACTCCAAAGATTTACAGCTTTGTTTGTACGTTAGTTGACTTTGGTAAAACTTGTAAATTGTCCCTAGTGTGCAGGACAGTGTTAGTGTACGGGGTGATCGCTGATCGGTGCCGACTCAGTGGGTTGAAGGGCCTGTTTCCGTGCTGTACCTCTAAAGTCTAAAGTCTCATTGAGATCTGCGATTTACCCTTGTACTTTCCATGGCGAAAGGACATGATTCCTCAATTGGGAACATAGAACATAGTACAGTGCAGGAAGAGGCCCTTTGGCCCACAATGTCCGTGTCGAACATGATGCCAATTAAATTAATGCCTGATTGTGATCCATATCCGTTCATTCCCTGCAAATCCTAGTACCTAATCCACGTGCCATGAGAAATCTAAGTCAAACCGGACTCTAGGCAAAGCACACCAAAGGTGACAGAAAAAGACCCAGTGGAAAAGCCACTGAGATGACCAGGGTTAGGGAGACTGGCACTAGGACCCAGCGCAGTCAAACCCAGGGGAGTGGGAATCTGCAGCGTGGAAACTCCAGGCCCGGTGCTGAGTCCAAGCTGCAAAGGGAGGTGCTGACAAGGGAGGTGCCGTGGTAGTCTGGCGCATCGATCTCTACAAAGCTGAGGCCACACGCCAACTCTCGGAAAACCCGCCGACAAGGGAGGTGCCTTGGTAGTCTGCCGCGTCGATCTCTACATAGCTGAGGCCACGCGCCAACTCTCAGACACCTCCTCCTACTTACCCCGGGCCATGACCCCACTAATGAGCACCAGGCCACTATCTCTAGCACCATCACTGACTTCATCCACTCCGGCTCCCTGCCGCACCGAGCCTCCAACCTCATCGTTCCCCAGCCCCGCACGGCCCGATTTTACCTTCTCCCCAAAATCCACAAACCTGACTGTCCTGGTAGACCCATTGTCTCTGCCTGTTCATGCCCCACCAAACACATTTCCACATACATTGACTCCATCCTATCCCCCCTGGTTAAATCCCTCCCCACCTATGTTCAAGACACCTCAGACACTCTCCGTCGTCTCCGGGCATGCCGTTCTCTAGGCCCCCATCCCCTCATCTTACCATGGATGTCCAGTCACTCTACTCCTCCATCCCCCATCTCAAAGCCCTCCAGTTCTTCCTCGACCGGAGAACCAACCTATACCCATCCACTGATACTCTCCTCCGCCTAGCGGAGCTGGTCCTTACCCTTAATAACTTTTTGTTTGACTCCTCCCATTTCCTCCAAACACAAGGCGTAGCTATGGGCACGCACAGGGGCCCCAGCTTCGCCTGCCTCTTTGTAGGGTACGTCAAACAATCCTTGTTCGAGACGTACCAGGAACCCTTCCCCGACCTCTACCTCCGTTACATCGACGATTGCATTGGTGCCACCTCCTGCACTCACACACAACTGACTGACTTCATCCGCTTCACCACTGACTTCCATCCAGCACTCAAACACACCTGGACCATTTCCGACACTGCCCTACCATATCCTGACCTCACTATCTCCATCGCAGGTGATAGACTTCTGATTGACATCCACTATAGACCCACTGACTCCCATGGCTATCTTGACTACACTTCTTCCCACTCTGCTTCCTGTAAGAACGCCATCCCCTACTCCCAATTCCTCCGTCTACGCCGCATCTGCTCCCGGGATGCGGTGTTCCACACCAGGGCGTCGGAAATGTCCTAATTCTTCAGGAAACGGGAGATCCCCTCCCCTACTATACATGAGGCTCTCACCAGGATCTCCTCCATACCCCGTAACACTGCTCTCTCTCCCCATCCCCCCACTCGTAACAAGGGCAGAGTCCCCCTGGTCCTCACCTTTCACCCCACCATACAACAAATAGTCCTCCGTCATTTTCGCCACCTCCAACGTGACCCCACCACTCGCCACATCTTCCCATCTCCCCCCCCTGTCAGCTTTCCGCAAAGACCGCTCCCTCCATAACTCTCTGGTCAATTCTTCCCTTCCATCCCGCACCACCCCTTCCCCAGGCACTTTCCCTTGCAACTGCAAGAGATGCTACACTTGTCCCTTTACCTCCTCCCTCGACTGCATTCAAGGACCCAAGCAGTCGTTTCAGGTGCAACAGAGGTTCACCTGCATCTCCTCCGACCTCATCTATTGCATCCGCTGCTCTAGATATCAGCTGATCTAGATTGGTGAGACCAAGCGTAGGCTTGGCGATCGTGTTGCCGAACACCTCCGCTCGGTCCGCATTAACCAACCTGATCGATCTCCCGATGGCTCAGCACTTCAACTCCCCCTCCCATTCCGAATCCGACCATTCTGTCCTGGGCCTCCTCCATGGCCAGAGTGAGCAACACCGGAAATTGGAGGAGCAGCACCTCATATTCCGCTTGGGCAGTCTGCACCCTAGCAGCATAAACATTGACTTCTCCAATTTCCGGTAGCCCTTGCTGCCGTCTCCTCCCCTTCTCAGCTCTCCCTCAGCCCTCGGGCTCCTCCTCTTCCTTTCTCCTTTCTTCTCCCCGCACCCCCCCCCCCCCCCCCCCCCCCCCCCCCCCCCCCCCCCCCCCCCCCCTCCCCCACCCCCCTCCCCCCCCCCCCCCCCCCCCCCACCACCCCACGTCAGTATGAAGAAGGGTTTCAGCCAGAAACGTTGCCTATTTCCTTCGCTCCATAGATGCTGCTGCACCCGATGAGTTTCTCCAGCACTTTTGTCTTCCTTGCATTGAAGGGTACCAACTGAAAGATTTAAGCTCTGATTTCAGCGTGGCAGACATCAAACTTACCATTGGACTTTGAAGGTGACTGACTGTTTATGGGTGAAGTAAAACTCTTTAATTAGGGGAATGAAAGAGAGCAGTAGTGCTTCTCTTTAAGTGTGCTTTTCTTGAAGGGATGCGGTACTCTTTAAGAATACAAAATCACATGTTTGCTGACCCAACAAAGATGTTTAATCAGAGGGGAATCCTTGCCATGTCCTTCGCTGTCTCTCCTGGCCCCTCAATTTACTGAACATCTTAAAATACCTTGGGAAGTCAGCTTTGTCTCAGACTATAGAGATGCGGCCCGGAAACCAGGCCCGCGCTGACCAGCGATCACCCTGTACACTAGCACTATCCTACACACAAGGGACAATTTAGAACAGCCAATTAACGTACCAACCTGCAAGCCTTTGGAATGTGGGAGGAAATTGGAGCATCCAGAGAAAACCCATGTGGTCACAGGTAGGACGTACAAACTCCATACAGACAGCACCCATGGTCAGGATCGAACCCCGGGCCTCTGGCGCTATACGGCAGCAACTCTACCTCTGCCGCCCTCAAACTGAGCCTTTTCTAGATTGCAACACGGCCAGGATGAGAGGATGAGAATTTTACTGGTCTTGATCATCAACCGTCCAGCACGTGTTTTCCCTCTCTGGGCAATCTTCATCAGCTCATAAGGTCTAGGAGCAGAATTAGACCATTAGGCCCAATTAAGTCGACTCCACCATTCAATCACGGCTGATCTATCTCTCCTTCTCAACCCCATCCTCCTGCCTTCTCCCCATAACCTCTGGCACCCGTACTAATGAAGAATCTGTCAATCTCCGCAGTAAAAATATCCATCGGTTTGGCCTCCACTGCCGTCTGCGAACCTGGCTTGTGTCATTGATTTAGCGTGAGCTTGGACCAAGTCCACAGATTCTTCTAAAGCTAGAGAAACCTTTCATCAGGTTTTCCAGTTCAAACCTGCAATCCTCTGGCAAATTAAAATACATATATTTTTAGAAAACTGGTCACAACCTCCAGAGCTTTAAAGAGATTGTCCGATTTAAATAAAGGCAATGTTGGATCAAACAGTTTGTACTCTCCAGCAAATGTCACTTTGTCCCAGGACAGGATCCAAGCGAGTGATCCACAGCCATAACTGGCCATTGATTTAGGGAAAAGCACAACACTTTTTTATTTAATTTAGGCATATAATGGCAGCCCGTGTTTAGTTTAGCAGATTATACATACACAGGAGCAGCGAACATGCTATAATTACATTTGAATGCTGATTGATAGGCCTAAAATAGCTATACCAAGTTGTGAGATGTTTGTTATAATAATAGATGTCTTTGTTCAACAGGTTATGCGTTGCTTTGTCTGCTCTACACAGCCATTTTCCGTTCAAGTGATTTGAAGGATGGTGTTTTTTCAAGACAATTTCTTCTCATGTTCCTTTTAAACTCTTTCCTTTGCAGACCGCGCACTCTTGCCCAGCCCTCTTCATACGTTCATGTTCATAAGTGATGGGACCAGAATTAGGCCTTGGCCCATCAAGGTAAGTCATGGCTGATTTATCTCTCCCCCCCTAACCCCATTCTCCTGCCTTCACCCCACAATCCCTGACACCCGTACTAATCAAGAAACTACCTATCTCTGCCTTAAAGATATCCACTGACTTGGCCTCCACAGCCCTCTGTGGCAATGAGTTCCACAGATTCAACACCCTCTGACTAAAGAAATTCCTCCTCATCTCCTTCCTAAAGGAACATCCTTTAATTATGAGGCTATGACCTCTGGTCCTAGACTCTCCCACTAGTGGAAACATCCTCCCCACATCCACTCTATACATGTTTTTCACACGTCTACACCTTTTGCCCGTTGGGAGAGAGGAGAAGAGGGAGTGGCCAGGGTGCGACTCGCCTTGATTATGTTGGTGGACTTTCCGAGGCAGTGTGCGGTATAAATGGAGTCAATATAAGGAAGGTTGGTTTGATGGTGTGGGCTGCATCCACAATTCTCTGCAATTTCTTGCGATCTTGGATGGAGTTGTTCCCAAACCATGCTGGGATGCATGGTTTGATGCAAGTCTTTTTATTCAACATCTCTTATCTTGGTTCTTTGCTGTTTCCTACGTTAAGTGTCCAAATCTCTGCCCCACTGGGTCCATTCATCAGTGGGTGACATGCAAGGAAGAGGAGGCACGGACAGGAATGGGCCAGACTGCAAAGGAGTAGACTGGCTGTCCAAGACTTTCTCCCACGGACCCACTTTCTCCCCTTTATCTCCCACTATGCTCTTCCACCAATATCCCTCCCTCTGGCTTTCTTTCCTCTTCTCCCCTTATCTGACACCTTTTGTCTTTTATCTCCTTTTCATCTCTAGCCTTTGTCACTTACTCCACCCTCCCCTGTATCTTATCACTTGAACCACCTCTCCACCAGCTTTCTCTCCCTCCTTTTACCATCAGTCTGCTAAAGCATCAATGTAACATCAATGGCACTATGAAATCCAATTAATGGAAAGGAGGGTCTGAAGAATGGTTCGGACCCAAAATATCGCCTGTGCATTCCTCCACAGATGCTGCTTGACCCACTGAGTTTCTCCAAGGCTTTGTATTTAGCCCAGGACTTCCTGGCGATTGTTATGGGGAGAAGGCAGGAGAATGGGGTTGAGAGGGAAAGATAGATCAGCCTTGATTGAATGACAGAGCAGACTCAATGATTTAATTCTGCCCTTATGTCTTATGGTCTTACGGTCTATAATGAATTGGATCAATGGTAGAATTCATGAAGATAATAATGTGTATCAATTGTAATGATTGTGTTTTATTAATAATAAAGTATATTTATGTAAAGAAGTCTCAGTTCCTCTGTGTCGCCGCCTGGGTTTCATCTACTCTTGCTGAGGATGGAGCTAGCTCTCCCACCAAATCCATTCCTCTTTCTGAACCCATCTGTTAAATCTTCCCTCGTCTTTCCATTTCCAGCGGAGAAAAAAGATTCCGACTCTGCTCCCTGCTCCAAAAAGTGTCAAATGTAATATTATACCTCCAGGGAGGAAAATATTTTCCTTCTCCTTTCCAGTTGAAATAATTCCGCTCGTTGGGTAAAGTTTGAGTTACAGAGCAGCAGGGGTGAGACACACCTACTCTCTGAGTGTCTGTTCCCCATGAATCATCTTCCTGGACTGGGATCATTCCTCCTGCAAGTCGACATCTGGGGAAAAAATTGCGATTTGGGCACGGCTCAGGTTCCCGCCCGCAATAAAGTTGGGAAAACAGAGAGCAGATTGAATCATAGACAATTTTCTTCCCACTGTAGTAATGAACAAGTTAGACAGTAATGCCCCTGTCCCACTTAGGAAACCTGAACAGAATCCTCTGGTGACCTTGCGCCCCACCCAAGGTTTCCATGTGTCGCGAGAGGTTTTGGTCACTCGCTTGGAAAGCCTCGACTGAAGCGTGAGCTGCATCTACTGACCAAAGATCCTACAGGATTTTTGCTACCGATGGTACACGCGCACACACACATCGCGAAGGTGGGTGCCAGGGACAGTGGAAGAAGCGCTGCCTGCGCGATGAAATGGAAGGCAAACGGCTGCCACAGAGCACGGTAAGTCCTTTAGAGAGCGCGGGAGGGAGGGAGAGAAGGGGAAAGAAGGCGAGAGAAGGACAGAGAAGGGGAGAGGGAGGAGGGGAGAAGGGGAGAGAGAAGGAGAGAGAAGGGGAGAGCATGGGGGAGGGGGGGCTAAAGTTAGCGGGCATTTTACCTTCCGGCGGATCTTCCGGTTAGCACGCAACAAAAAGCTTTTCACGGTACCTCGGCACACGTGACAATAAAAACTAAACTGAAACTGGGCCGCTGCTGGCGGTCGATGATTCCGTGGGGGGACCAACGTGAGTGGGGGAGGGGGAGGGCCCTTCATGGGGTGGACCGCTGGGAGGGAGGGAGGGGGGAGAACAAAAGGGGAGCCGGCGGGGGTACTTTGTAACTTTGTCAGCATCGTTTATGTGGCGACTATCCGAATACCTGGGGCACACAAGCAAAGGATTTCACTGTGTCTTGTCACATGTGACAATAAAGTACTCCATTCCGTTCCGTTCCATTCCAAACTAAGACAGAGCGGGTAGGTCACCCGCGGCAATGTACGGAACCAGTCCTGGTTCACCTGGATGCCGCCGAGCTCAGCCCCGAAGACAAGCTGAGAGTGTTCTTCCATTGAGAGGGCCTGAAACATCGGGCCGCCATCGCAGCGACTGCGGAGGGCTGAAAGATGCCCCGACCTCGGATGAACAACGAGGCAGATGTCTGAACTTTATTGCCTTCCCTCACAGTGGGAAACGTTGATTCCGCTGTGGGGGATGTTCATGTTAAATTCTGTAGTGTTGTGTTCATTTTATGGACTGCTTGGTAACTCAAATTTCACTGCATCAATTGGTGTATGTGACAATAAATGTAACTTGGAACTCGAGAGTGGAGGAGGAGGGGGCCGCTGGTGATGACGGACGCGAGGAGTGGGCCGATAGGAGAGGGAGCGGGATATTGCCACCAGCACCTTCAAGGTCAGATGCATGAATTCTTCCCCAGGACACAAAGGCACTCTGGCGAAGAAAGGCACAAAGTTTGGCGGGTCTAGCCGGTCTAGGGTGATGTAGGAGGCCCTGCAGTAGCCTGGGGCTTATCTGGGCTAACCTTGTTCAGGGGGGCTCCAGTACAACCAGCATGTGGGCCAACGGGCTTTGGGGCATTGGACATTTACACACTTTGTGTAAATGGTGCCATAATATGGCGACGTGAGCATGTGTGAGCTTTGCAAAAATAATTTCACTGTCCAGTGCTAACATGGCAATAAAGATCTATTGAACCATTGAACAGCTGCAGATGGACTCCACAAAACTAATGTTATTGAATATCAAAGATGGATAGCCTCTCTATTGCTGTTGGAAGTAGAGATTTAGTTTAGAGATACAGCGCGGAAACAGGCCCTTCGGCCCACCAAGTCCGCGCCGACCAGTGATCCCCGCACATTAACACTATCCGACACACACTGGGGACAATTTACTAATACACCAAGCCAATTAACCTACAAACCTGTACGTCTTTGGAGTGTGGGAGGAAGCCGATGATCTCGGGGAAAAGTACAAATTCCGTTCAGACAGCACCTGTAGTCGGGAATCCGAGCGGAGCTGCAAGCGCTGTAAGGCAGCAAGTGTCCCGCTGCGCAACAGTGGCCGCCCCGAACAACAATATTTCCTGCCACCCTTGTGGCATGCCTGCTATTTGCCGCACGCACACCATCGCATGCACGAGTGTTTCCTCGGTCATGCTTCATGCTGGCACGGGCTGTTTCATTCACTGATGGGCTGCAAATAAAGTCGATCATTGTGTACACCTCGCTGAACAACCCCACTTCTGCGACGGAAGGAAGCTGAATGTGGTTCAGCCACCCACGTCCCCTGCAGCACCCTTTGTTAAGTCAAAGACCATCTGAGGCTCTGGGAGAGCATTCGGAGCATCGTTTTATTGTCTTATTATCTGTAAAATAGCTCCTCCAACAGTACTGCACTAATGCAAAAGCACAGAAATGACAGTCGGGATTTTTATAGAAACAAGGAACTGCCCATGTTGGTTTACAAAGAACACAAAGTCCGTCCAGTTGGGTAGGGCTGCCCTGCCTGCAGCTGTCTGTCCTTTCACTCCTTTATTTTTATTTTTAGTGTGTTATAAAGTGTTTTGTTTGGACGTCTAGTCTTTTTATAACTAAAAGGGGGGGGGTGCGAAGGGGGAAACTGCTTTTCTCAGTCCCTATCCGGTCGGAGAGGCGGCTTTCCTCTGAGCAGCATCTTCGACCCGTCCTCGCGGCCTACCAGCGGGTCTGGAGCGGCGTTTCCTGAGGGGACCGGCCAGAACCACGGCTTCGGCGGCGGCACAGCGCTGGAGCGCTATCGCGGAGCGGAGAGGGCGATGCCTTAATCGGGTCGCCGCGCTGGAGCTCCGGAATGCTGAGTGCGCCGATTGGAACATCGTAGAGCTACGGGTCTATAGAGCGTCCAGCCGTGGGTGGCAGCGCTGACTTTAACATCGCCTGGAATCTCTCGTCGAGATCACCAGTGGGGGAGCTCCGTCCAGCGCGGCCTGTTGGCTTCGGAAGCCGCGGTCTCGGGTAAGGAAGCGGCCGTTCCAGGTATCCCAAGCCGCTGAGAGGGTTCTCCCGACGCCAGAGCACCATCACCCGGTGAGAAGGCCCTGAAACATCGGGCCCTTCTCGCCGGGCCTTCTGCGGAGGCCTCAATAGGCCCGACTATAGGTGGACATGGGGATGGGGACTGGACCTTGTGCCTTCCCTCACAGTGGGAACCATTGTGGGGGGATGATTTTATGTTTTATGTTAAATTTCTTTATAATGTTATGTTGTATTCTTATTAATGTGCTGCAATGGCAACTCGAATTTCACTACACCAATTGGTGTATGCGACAATTCTTTGAACCTTTGAAAGTGCAGCTGGTGTAACTCAAAGGTTACATCACTGGAGAGCGGGATGGCGGGATGGGACCCTTCTGTCAGATGTTCATGAAAGAATAGGCCAAAAACATCCATTCTATTCAATCATGGCTGATCTAGACTCTATCTTGACCTTTGACACCCTTACAAATCAAGAAGTCAACCTCCACTTTAAAAATACATTGGCCTCCGCTGCCATGGCAACGCATTCCACAGAATCCACTGGTCAAAGATATCCCTAAAGGGATGGACTACACTAGCCAGCCTCACCACTGATTCACCATCCAGGCTAAACACGTCACCTCCTTTCGTCCTTTTATTCTCAGTTCTTTGGGGGAGTTCAAGAAGCAGGGTTTTGCCACCTGCAGAAACCGGGTATAAGGGGGTGGATTATATCCAGGGGCCAAATATTTCCAAAACCTAGACTCCAATGAGTGGGACCAGTTAACCCAACATCGAGTCATACAGCATGGGAGGCCCTTCTGCCCAGTTCCCCCACGCAATATTCCACGCTCACTTAGATTTGGCCCTCCGAACGCCCATGTTGCTCCATTATTCCTTCACTCACTATTATTAGGAAGAGTTAAATGCTCCCAGAGAAAACCTCTACATAGAAACCATAGAAAATTAGCAGGAGTAGGCCCCTGGCAGCACCGCCTCAATGTGATCATTAATGATCATCCACAATCAGCCCCGGCATCACTCCTCCCTTGGATTCCTCTAAGACTCGGTAACTCTCGGCATCCGAGGAGGTCCACGCCTTCTGAGGCAGACGTAGCCTCACAACCTCGTTTTCCTCTCTATCACACTAAAACTGCTCACTCTTGTGCTTCCTTTGCGTTGTTTTTACATCCTTGCCGCCGGTGCCCAATGACAGCGCCGGAAGGGTTTCGCCACCTTACTCGCCATCCTGTGCTGCAAGTGCAATGACTGAGGTATATTACAAAAGTTATTAAGTTATAAATCGTAAAAACCGCCAATCCTCTTTGTCAAGAAGAGTCCACTCGCCAGATGGCAATGCCCCTTCCGGCACCCGCTGTCAATCACGCGGTTTTTTTACGAGGAGATTTATGAAAGCCTGTGGAAATGAACGTCTTGACCACACGATCGTGAACGAGTGAGGACTCCGCTGAGTGATGCCGGGGCAGGGAGCCTAAGTGCAGCACACTGGGAGCCGCTGGGTGAAGCCTGGCGGGAGTAAGGTGGCGAAACATCGTGGGGGAACCAAGCCGCTATCGGGCACCTTATTGCACAAATGTAAAAACAACGCAAACCGGAAGAGCACTTTTAAGGATGAGAGTTTTAGTTACGTGTATATAGAAGAGAAGACCTACGCTGCACTCCTCAATAGCAACGAAGCCTTCCACAAATAGGAAACCAAAGAGTGAGGCCCTTACAACCTGCAGAAGGACCTCCTTACTCCTATACTCAAATCCTCTCGTTATGAAGGCCAACATGCTGCATTAGCGTTCTTCACTGCTTGTCGTACCCGCATGCTTATTTTCAGTGACTGATGCACAAGGACCCCCAGGTCTCGTTGCATTCCCCTTTTCCTAATCTGACACCATTCAAATAATAATCTGCCTACTTGTTCTTGCCATCATAACCTCACATGTATCCACATTATACTGCATCTGCCCACTCACCCAAACTATCCAAGTCACCCTCCATCCTCATAGCATCCGCTTCACAGTTCACACTGCCACCCAGCTTTGTGTCATCTGCAGATTTGCTAATATTACTTTTAATTCCTTCATCTAAATCATTAATATATATTGTAAATAGCTGTGGTCCCAGCACTGAGCCTTGCGGTACCCCACTAGTCACTGCCTGCCATTCTGAAAGGGAACCGTTAATCCCTACTCTTTGTTTCCTGTCTGCCAACCACTTCTCTATCCATGTCAGCACTCTACCCCCAATACCATGTGCTCTAATTTTCCACTAATCTCCTGTGTGGGATCTTATCAAAGGCTTTCTGAAAGTCCAGGTACACTACATCCACTGGCTCTCCTTCATCCATTTCACTTGTTACATCATCAAAACATTCCAGAAGATTAGTCAAGCAAGATTTCCCCTTCATAAATCCATGCTGACTTGGACCGACCCTGTTACTGCTATCCATATGTGCTGCTATCACATCTTTAATAATAAGCTACTCAGTGGGGAAGTAGCTTCAGAGAAGTGGAGTTAATGTGTAGGAAAGAACTGCAGATGCTGGTTTAAATCGAAAGTAGACACAAAATGCTGGAGTATCTCAGTGGGACGGACAGCATCTCTGGAGAGAAGGACTGATGAAGAAGTGCCTCGACCCAAAACGTCACCCGTTCCTTCTCTCCAGAGATGCTGCCTGTCCCGCTGTGACACTCCAGCATTTTGTGTCTGCAGAGGAGTTAACATTTTGGGTTGAGATACAAGGAACTGCAGTTGATGGAATCTTGACCAAAATACAAAGTGCTGGAGTAATTCAGTGGGTCAGGCAGCATTTAGTTTAGCTTAGTTTAGAGATACAGCATGGAAACAGGCCCTTTGGCCCACCGATCACCCCTTTACGCTAGTTTCGATTAACCTACAAACCCACATGTCTTGGGAAGTGGGAGGAAATCTGAGCTCCTGAGGAAACCACACGTGGTCACAGGGAGAACTTGCAAACTCCACACGGACAGCACCCGAGGTCAGGATCGAACTCCAGTCTCTGCCGCTGTGAGGCAGCGGAACTACCAGCTGCACCACCGCGCGCCGCATCTGCAGAGGGCATGGTTATGCAAAGAACTGCAGGTGCTAGGATCTAGACCAGTCTGAAGAAGGGACGCCTATCAATTCTATCCACAGATGCTGCCTCACCCACTGAGTTATTCCAGCTGGATTTTGTGTACTGCTTAACATTTCAATGGAATCGGACCAAGAATGTTTAAAATAACTATAGAGGGCAGCACAGCGGTGCAGTTAGTTGGGCCACTGGATTACAGCTCCAGAAACCTCTGTTTAATCCTGGCCTCTGCTGCTGCCTGCGTGGAGTCTGCGTGTTCTCCCTGTGGCTGTGTGGGTTTCCCACAGATGCTCTGATTTCCTCCCACATCTGAAAGGTGTACGGGTCAGGAGGAGGTTAATTGAATTAGTCTGAAGAAGGGTCTCAAGTGGGAAAGTTGACTATCCATATCCTCCGCAGATGCTGCCTGATCTGCTGAATTAATCCAGCACTTTGTGTTCTATGCAAGATTCCAGTACCTGCTGTTCCTTGTGTTCCCAATTTACTCTTCCTGGCTCCTGCCTAATAGTGTTGTGATCTACCTTACTCCAATTTAGCACCTCCCTCCATCCAAAGATATCACCATTAGAAAGTCAAATTGGTAGAATGAGGCTTTATAAGGCACTGGTCAGGCCACATTTGGAGTACTGTGAGCAGTTTTGGGCCCCACATCTGAGGAGGGATGTGCTGGCACGGGAGAGGGTCTAGAGGAATTTTACGAGAATGATCCCAGGAATGATTGGGTTAACATAAGATGAGCTTTTGACGCCACTGGGCAAATCTCGCTGGAGTCTAGATGGATGAGAGGGAACCTCATTGAAACTTACCGAACAGTGATCGGTGTGGATGGAGTGAATGTGAATATGTTTCCAGTAGTGGGTTGAGTCTAAGGCCAGAGGGCATAGCCCCAGAATAAAAGGAGTACCTTCAGAAAGGAGATGAGGAGGAATTTCTTTAGTCAGAGGGTAGTGAATCTGTACAATTCATTGCCACAGATGGCTACAGATTCTTGATCAGCAAGAGTGCCAGGGGTTATGGGCGAAAGCAGGAGATTGAGGTTGAGAGGGAAAGATAGATCAGCAACGATTGAACAGATGATTATTTTGCTCCTGGAACTTATATGAGACAAGTGTTGTTTAAGCCATTTGTACTTGGGGCTCAGGAGTATGAGAACAAGGAAGAGTTGCAGCAAAACCTTATCTGAATACAATTAATTGTCCAGTTTCCACAGATAAAAATATCCTTTGCTGAGAGGGGATGTCACAGAATGTTTGTGCAACAGGGATGACAGCAGGCTTGAGCTAGATACAAGTAAATTCAGTCTTTATTCTCCAGAATTTAAAGAACAAAAAATTGCATTGAAATAAATAAAGGTACCAGAACTCCTGAGAAGAATATTTTTGATTCATTCATTTTACAGGATCTCGACTTGCCTGCTCAAGGTCACCATTCATTGCCTATCGACCTATGCCTTTGAGAAGATGATGAAGCCATTAATATCTCAGTGGCTTAATGAGGTGGAGTCACATAAAAGGCCAAATCAGGTAAGGATGATTTCCTCTGCCAAAAGAAGTGGCACATTAGTTGCTGCCTGAAAGTGCCAGTGACCCAGGTTCGATCCTGACTACAGGTGCTGGTTGTACGGAGTTGGTAGGTTCTCCCCATGACCGTATGGGTTTTCCCCGGATGCTCCGGTTTCCTTTAACATTCCAAAGACGTACAGGTTGTAGGTTAATTGGTTTAGGTAAAATTAAATTTGCCCCTAGTGTGTGTGAGATAGTGCAAGCGTACGGGAACCGCTGGTCGGCGCTGACTCGAGGGGCCGAAAGGTCTGTTTCCGCGCTGTATCTCTAAACCAAACTAAATCTGCTGCTTCATAGCTTCAACCGTGAGCTCCAGTGCTGCTATGCGGAGTCATGCATTTTTTCACGATCATGTGGGTTTGACCTGAGTTCTCTGGTTTCCACTTACATCCCATTGGAAATAAAATCACAAAGTGTTGAAGTAACTCACTGGGTCTAGCAGCATAGAAACATAGAAACATAGAAACATAGAAAATAGGTGCAGGAGTAGGCCATTTGGCCCTTCGAGCCTGCACCGCCATTCAATATGATCATGGCTGATCATCCAACTCAGTATCCTGTACCTGCCTTCTCTCCATACCCCCTGATCCCTTTAGCCACAAGGGCCACATCTAACTCCCTCTTAAATATAGCCAATGAACTGGCCTCAACTACCTTCTGTGGCAGAGAATTCCAGAGACTCACCACTCTCTGTGTGAAAAATGTTTTCCTCATCTCGGTCCTAAAGGAATTCCCCCTTATCCTTAGACTGTGACCCCTTGTTCTGGACCTCCCCAACATCGGGAACAATCTTATTGCATCTAGCCTATCCAACCCCTTAAGAATTTTGTATGTTTCTATAAGATCCCCCCTCAGTCTTCTAAATTCTAGCGAGTACAAGCCGAGTCTATCCAGTCTTTCCTCATATGAAAGTCCTAACATCCCAGGAATCAGTCTGGTGAACCTTCTCTGTACCCCCTCTATGGCAAGAATGTATTTCCTCAGATTTGGAGACCAAAACTGTACGCAATACTCCAGGTGTGGTCTCACCAAGACCCTGTACAACTGCAGTAGAACCTCCCTGCTCCTATACTCAAATCCTTTCGCTATGAATGCTAACATACCATTTGCTTTCTTCACTGCCTGCTGCACCTGCATGCCTACTTTCAATGATTGGTGTACCATGACACCCAGGTCTCATTGCATGTCCCCTTTTCCTAATTTGCCACCATTCAGATAATAGTCTAACCTCCTGTTTTTGCCACCAAAGTGGATAACCTCATATTTATCCACATTATACTGCATCTGCCATGCATTTGCCCACTCACTCTGCCTCCTAGCATCCTCCTCACAGCTAACACTACCCCCCAGCTTAGTGTCATCCGCAAACTTGGAGATGTTGCATTCAATTCCCTCGTCCAAATCATTAATATATATTGCAAATAGCTGGGGTCCCAGAACTGAGCCTTGCGCTACCCCTCTAGTCACTGCCTGCCATTCTGAAAAGGACCCATTTACTCCTACCCTTTGCTTCCTGTCTGCCAGCCAGTTCTCTATCCTCTCTGGAGGATATGGATAAGTCAGAACCCTTCAGACATTGTCAATAGACAATAGACAATAGGTGCAGGAGGAGGCCATTCAGCCCTTCGAGCCAGCACCGCCATTCAATGTGATCATGGCTGATCATCCCCAATCAGTACCCCGTTCCTGCCTTCTCCCCATATCCCCTGACTCCGCTATCCTTAAGAGCCCTATCTAGCTCTCTCTTGAAAGTATCCAGAGAACCGGCCTCCACCACCCTCTGAGGCAGAGAATTCCACAGACTCACAACTCTGTGAGAAAAAGTGTTTCCTCATCTCCGTTCTAAATGGCTTACCCCTTATTCTTAAACTGTGGCCCCTGGTTCCGGACTCCCCCAACATCGGGAACATGTTTCCTGCCTCTAGCGTGTCCAAACCCATAACAATCTTATATGTTTCAATAAGATCTCCTCTTCAATATAGATAATAGACAATAGGTGCAGGAGTAGGCCATTTGGCCCTTCGAGCCAGCATCACCATTCAACGTGATCATGGCTAATCATCCACAATCGCTACCCCGTTCCTGCCTTCTGCCCATATCCCTTGACTCCGCTATCTTTAAGAGCTCTATCTAACTGTCACGGAGGGGGGGAGGGGGGGGTTGATTGGCAAATGTGTGGAGCAAGTGTGAAAGGCCAGAAGTGAAAGGGAGACAAAAAGTTGTCAGAGAAGGAGAGAAGAGGAATGAAATGTAAAGCCAGAGGGAGAGATATGGGTAGAATGGGACAGGGTGCGGGGAAGAGGACTGGATAGTAGGAGAAATAGGTGTGCATGGGGGGGGGGGGGGAGGGGGAGGGGGAGGGTGTGGATGTCGGGACATAGGAAAGAGAGATGGGGAGGTGTTACTTAAAATTGGAGAATATGAAACACCCAAGCGGAATATGAGGTGCTGTTCCTCCAGTTTACTTGTGGCCTCACTCTGGCAATGGAGGAGGCCCAGTGCAGAAAGGTCTGTATGGAAATGGGAACATGTCCTAACAAATGAAGCATTATACTGAAGCCCCATTCTGCTGTCCTTAGAATCCCATGGCAGTGATTCCTGCTGATCTGCCCCACACATCCCCCAGTCACCACGTTATCCGTTCATAGAGTCATGCAGTCATACCTTTCGGAAACACACTCTTCGGCCCAACTTGCCCATGCAGACCAAGATGCCCCATGTACACGTGTCCCACCTGCGTTTATAGGAGCAGAATTAGGCCATTCGGCCCTTCAAGCCTATTCATTCATGGCTGATCAATCTCAACCCCATTCTCCTGCCCTCTCCTCGTAACCCATGACACTCTTACTTCTTACTTCTTACTTACTCCTTACTTGTTTCTGAAGAAGGGTCTCGGCCCGACCCTGCCTTTTCCTTCTCTCCAGAGATGCTGCCTGTCGCGCTGAGTTACCCCAGCTTTTTGTATCTATCTTCGGTGTAAACCAGCATCTGCAGTTCCTTCCTACCCGCTGCACCTCATTCACCGCGTAGCACCTTGCAAAGACTGTCGTGGAAAGCGGACTATGGCAACCAGTCATCCAGGCCCCACACACAAGGCTCCCATTCTGTGTCTCTGCTGCACCTGCATCCTATCAGACACGCAAGTCTTTGGTGATGATTATACCCGCTTTGAACAACTCGAGTAATCAGCATGGAACTCAGAAAATGGAAGAAGATTAGAATGGAGCAGAGTGAACACTGCTCACAGACTCACAGCTGTGTTCCAATGTGTTCAGATGCAAGGCAGGTTTTGTGTTTTGCAATTGGCAGTGTAAACTCCCTGTCACTGTTTTGTGCAATTTGCATTAATGGTCTATTCATTAACACCCTCAGAGAACAGTTGAAGCACCATGTAATGCGTACTTACATGTCACACAAGCATTTAATAGATACTTAACAAACCAATTAATTTCCAAGGAGAGAATTCAACCTGTTGAAATTGATTCGCCAACCACTAAAACTGACGACCAATTAACAGAAAATAAAGATCATCATTTAAAAGAAATTAAAAATGTATGCAATAATGAAACACCAGCACTATTAGTTTAGTTTACTGTCACCGAGGTACAGTGAAAACCCTCTTTGGTTGCATGCAATCCGGTCAGGTCTGAAGAAGGGCCTCCACCCGAATCGTCACCCATCCACTTTCTCCAGAGGTGGTGCCTGACCCATTGACCATGAATATTCATATTCAAAAGACTATGAATATTCATTTCTCTTGAATATTGATTTGACTTCAAGTAACCCCTGCATTCCCTCTCTCTCCATCCCTCCCCCACCCAAGTCCCACCAGCTTTTCCTTCTTACCTAGCTCCAGCTAACAATGACCCGTTTCCTTTATCATTGTTACTTTCTTGCATATCTTTTATTCTCTTGTTTTATATCTCTCTACATCATCGTCTATATCTCTCGTTCCCCTTTCCCATGACTTTCAGTCTGAAGAAGGGCCTCGACCCGAAACGTCACCCGTCCCTTCTCTCCGGAGATGCTGTCTGCCCTGCTGAGTTACTCCAGCATTTTGTGTCTATCTTCGGTTTAAACCAGCTCCTGCAGCTCCTTGCTACACAACAGGCTATACATGATTACAATCGAGCCATGCACTGTGTACAGATACAAGATAAAGGGAATGACATTCAGCGCAAGATAAAGTCCAGTAAAACCCGATTAAAGATAATCCGAGTGCTTCCAGTGAAGTAGATGTTAGCTCAGGACTGCTCTTTAGTTGTTGGCTGGATGGTTCAGTTGTTTGAAAATTCTCCGTGTTCACCAGTCCCGAAGGGTTGTGACCCAAAATGTCGCCTGTCCATTCCCTGTCCACAGATGCTGCCTGACCAGCTGAGTTTCTCCAGCACTTTGCATTTTGCTCAGTAGTGGTGCTGCGGCATCTGCGGCTGCGGCTGCTCTGCGACTCGCCTGCAGTCTCTGTCTCTCTACCTTCTTTGTATTATCGTTAATGTAACATGTATGTATGCAACAGTCTATTTTTGTTGTATATTATGCGAGGGGCGGTGGGAACGGACCTTATTTTATCTATTTCTTCAACGTAGATGCGACTTGTTTTTCTGTGTCGTATCTCCGTTCGCGCTGCGGCCTAACATCGAGGAGCTGGGCGGCCTCCGTCTGGGCTCGACCTTGAGGGCTCCGGTCGCAGAGCTGTGGATACTCGCGGAGCTGGCTGACTTTCCGAGGCTGTGGTGACGCTGCGATTGCGGCTGCGACTCGACTTCCGGAGGCTTCGGCCGCGGACCCTGTGGTCTGTAACGTGGGGAGCTCGCAGGTCCCTCGTTGGCGACCATCTTTTCGGGAGCTCCAGCCGCAGCAGCTTCGTCCGCCCCGAATCGCAAGCCTTGAATCGGCCCGGTCGCAGGATCTTTCATCACCCGGCGGGGACTTCGAGATCGGGAGCCTCGACGCAGCAGTTTGACTGCCTCACCACGGGAGAAGAAGCAAGGAAGAGATGCCTTTGTTTACCTTCTATCACAGAGAGGCGGAGCCTGGAGGAGAGTCATTGTGATGGATATTTATGTTAAATTTATGTAATTGTGTGTTTTTGTTTACTTTTTATTGTTATGCTTGTATGGTAACGACATTTCGTTCAAATCTTTTTTTGAATGACAAATAAATTCAATTCAATTGAATTCCGGCATCTGCAGCCTCTCGTGACTCCATTCTACTGCTCCACTGTGAAACCTCCTCAAGGTATAACTTTAAATAATTTGCTCTAAGTGCCTTTTCATATCTCTCGATTCTGGGGTTGCCAACTTTCTCACTCCCAAATAAGGGACAAAAGGTCAAAATACGGGACAAATTCCCGACGGCAATTGGTTGACCGACTCGGCCGTGAATGGTGAGTTGGCCCGGGTGCGTGACTGCACACAAAGTCCAGCCGGAAGGTCCAGCTGAGGAGTTTTGGCACGGGTGCCAGACTTTCACTGCGACCTGCGCGCAAAGTCCGGCACCCCATCCAACTCATGAACCAATGATCGGCCATGAGAAGGTGGTGCCGGCAGTAAGCGAAGGTCTGAAGGTCGGACAGCTGGCCGGGCTGCCGACCGACGGGGCCACAGGCGCGGCGCTGCTGCTGCACTCCACGGGCTGCACTACGTCGGGACGGGTAAAGCGGGGCCAGCCGCGACGCTCCGACCCAACGGTCCTCTCGACCCGAGGAGTAGCAGTCAAATACGGGACGAGGGTGGTCCCGTATGGGAGAAACCAATTTTGCTCACTATACGGGATGTCCCGGCTAATACGGCACCGTTGGCAACCCTACTCGATTCCCTCGCCCCTAACTCTCAGTCTGAAGAAGCTCTGTTAGGCAACTTGGTTGCATGGATGAGTTGGGCTGAGATCCTGTGTGCATGCTTTTAATTTTCTGAATCTATGACTGTGACTTGGAATATTTGTCTGTAACTTGGAATATTTGTGGAATTCTCTGCCACATAAAGGCAGTGGAGCCCAATTCACTGCATGTTTTCAAGGGAGATTTAGATATACTGTAGCTCTTAGGGCTAACGGAATCAAGGGATATGGGGAAAAAGCAGGAACAGGGTACTGATGTTTGATGATCAGCCGTAATCATATTCAATGGTGATGCTGGCTCAAAGGGCTGAATGGCCTACTCCTGCACATATTTTCTATGTTTCTATGTCCAGGTTGTTCTGATCTATCAATCTGAAGATGGGTTTCAACCCAAAATGTCACGTGCAACTTTTCTCCAGAGATGCTGCCTGACCCGCTGACTTACTTCAGCTTTTTGTGACTTTCTTTGGGGTAAACCAGTACCTGCATTTCCTACTCAGCCTCTTTGAAGGATGTTCTCCTCCTTTCTCCATCACAGGTTCTGTAAAGACCCTCTCAAGCTGCTCGCCACCGTGCTTGCTGCTTCTCTCCTGCTCTTCAACCATGTCCTGACCCAGGTTTACCACCACTGCCACGTCTCTCTGCTCAACACTTAAGGTTGCCGCCATCTTAGACAATAGACTATAGACAATAGACAATAGGTGCAGGAGTAGGCCATTTGGCCCTTCCAGCCAGCGCCCCCATTCAATGTGATCATGGCTGATCAACCCCAATCAGTACCCTGTTCCTGCCTTCTCCCCATATTCCCTGACCCCGCTATTTTTAAGAGCCTTATCTAGCTCTCACTTGAAAGCATCCAGAGAACCTGCCTCCACCGCCCTCTGAGGCAGAGAATTCCACAGACTCACCACTCTCTGTGAGAAAAAGTGTTTCCTCGTCTCCGTTCTAAATGGCTTACTCCTCATTCTTAAACTGTGGCCCCTGGTTCTGGACTCCCCCAACATCGGGAACACGTGTCCTGCCTCTAGCGTGACCAAACCCTTAACAATCTTATATGTTTCAATGAGATTCCCTCTCATCCTTCTAAACTCCAGAGTGTACAAGCCCAGCCGCTCCATTCTCTCAGCATATGACAGTCCCGCCATCCCTGGAATTAACCTTGTAAACCTACGCTGCACTCCCTCAATAGCAAGAATGTCCTTACCACCCCCCCCCCCACCCCCCTCAAATTAGGGGATCAAAACTGCACACAATGCTCCAGGTGTGGTCCCACTAGGGCCCTGTACAAGGGATCTTGTCTCAGGTGGCTCCCATCTCCATTTTCAGGCCTCGCAGTTGGACCCCAAGAAGGATCTAAGGTCCAGTCTGTAGAAGGGTCTCGACCCGAAAGGTCACCCATCCCTTCTCTCCAGAGATGCTGCCTGTCCCGCTGAGTTACTCCAGCATTTTGTGTCTATCTGAGGTTATCTACACCCCATCAACTGCTTCTTAAGTTCAAAAGTTCCCGGAGCAGAATTAGATCATTCAGCCCATCAAGTCTACTCCGCCAGTCAATCATGGCTGATCTATCTTTCCCTCCCTTCTCCCCGTAACCTCTGACACCCGTACTGGTCAAGAATCTGTTAATCTCTGCTTTTAAAATATCCATTGTTTTGACCGTGAAGAAAGCAAATAGCATGTTGGCCTTCATAACAAGAGGAGTTGAGTATCTTTTAGTTTAGTTTAGAGATTCAGCACAGAAACAGGTCCTTCGGCCAACCTATCTCGAAAGGATTGTCCCTAGAGGCGATCCCTGCACACTAGCACTATCCTACACACACCGGGGACAAGTTACACTTATATCAACACAAAGCCAATTAACCTACAAACCTGTGCGTCTTTGGACTGTGGGACAAAAATCAAAGATCTGGGAGAAAACCCACACAGCCACGGGGAGAACGTACAAACTCCATACAGCCGGCACCCCTAGCTGTGATCGAACCCACGTCTCTGGCATTGTAAGCGCCATGTAAGGCAGCAACTCTACCGCTGCGCCACCGTGACCGCCCTCTTTGCAACGGCCCGCGGATCCTTCTTCGTTGGGCGGCGCGGCAGATCCCAGGTGTGAAGGTCTCAAGGTTTCAAGGTCAAGGTTAGTTTATTGTCACGTGTACCAGTTAAGGTACAGTGAAATTGGAGTTACCATGCAGCCATACTAAGCGAAAAGCAACAGGACACACAGCCACATCAAAGTTAACATAAATATCCATCGCAGCGGCTTCAACACATTCCTCACTGTGATGGAAGGTAATAAAGTCCAATCTCCTCCCTCTTCATTCTCGGGGCTGTCGAACCATCCGCAGTCGGGGCGACCAAAGTTCCCGCAGCCGGCGATCCAAAGGCCTCGCGTCGGGGCATTCGAAACTCCCTCATCGGGACGGTTGAGCCTCTCCGCGGCTTGGAGCTCCCGAATCGGTGTCTAACCAGGGACGGTGGGCTCCTCGATGTTAAATTCCACGGGCCCGCGGTTGGAGCACTCAACAGTCGATCCCCGGCAAAGGGGTCGCAAGCTCCACGCTGGTAAGTCCGCGCCGCGCCCCCACAGCTGAAGCGCCGGGTCGCTCTCCAGGAAATATCGCGCCACTCCACGATGTTAGGCCGCAGTGGGGACGGTGATACGATATGGAAAAAAAAATGTACATCTCCATTGAGGTACGAGATTGAAAAAAAATTACCCCAGCCCGCCCACCCCCCATTAAAACAAACCAAGGACAGTAAAACATACTCTTTAGCACGTATTAAAAATAACAAAAACAGAAGAAAGGACAGACAGACTGTTGGCGTGGCAGCCATTGCTGGCGCCACCCAGTGCATCCGAGAATATGGACAGGTGACGTTTAGGGTGGGGACCATTCGACAGACGTCACCCGTCCACGTTCTCCAGAGATGCTACCTGACCCACATTGACCTGCATTTTGTGCTTCGCTCAAGATTCCAGCATCTGCAGCTTCTTGTGTCTCTGTATCACGTAATCATATACTTTACAAAAGCCTAATTCTTCTTATTCCACTCCAGTCTTACCGCAGGGCCTAGGCATTTGCCCCACCCAGCAGCCATGGTATTAGTTGGCGTGTGCCTTAATAGAACACAGATGCTAGTCCTATGGACTTTGTACACTGAAAATTACTTACTATATGGAGATGTTTCAGTGGATGCAAATAGTTATGTCGTATGGTCATACTGCACAGAAACAGGCCCTTCAGCCCAACTTGTCCATGAAGCCCCAGCCAAGCTATTCCCACTTGCCCACGATTGACGAATATCCCTCAAACCCTTTCCTATCCATGTACTTGTCCAAATGTCTGTTAAATGTTGTTATCCTACCTGTCTCAGCTACCTCTGCTGGCAGCTCATTCCATATACCCTCCACCCTTTGAATTTCTCTTGTTATTTAACCTTTTAGAATTCAGAATTTAAGGACATTCTTTGAGGAAGGAGAAATGTCTTTAGTCAGAGGGTGGTGAATCTGTGGAATTCTTTGCCACAGAAGGCTGTGGAGGCCAAGTCAGTGGATATATTTAAGGCAGAGATTGATAGATCTTGATTAGTACAAGTGTCAGAGGTTATGGGGAGAAGGCAGGAGAATGGGGTTAGGATGGAGAGATAGATTAGCTATGATTGAATGGCGGAGTGGCCTTGCCTAATTCTCCTCCTACCCGTTATGACATGACATTTCCACTGGATCCAAGTGGACACAGTGGTGCACCCTAGGGTGCCCGAGACCCGGGATCGATCCCGACCTCGTGTGTCGTCCGTGTGGAGTTTGCACGATCACCCCGTGACCGCGCGGACCCCTTCCCGCGTCCCAAAGATGTCGCGGCCCGCAGGTCAATCAGTCTCTGGTGTGTAGAGGCAACTCCCTGGTTAACTCATCCCTTTCCACCCAAAACAACCCCCTCTCGAGGTACCTTTTTCCCTGCAACCGCAGAAGATGAAACACCTGCCCTATACCTCCTCCCTCGAATCTGTCCAGGGACCTCAACAGTCTTTTCAGGTTATTCAGAGGTTCACTTGCACCTCCTCCAACCTCACCAACTGTATCCATTGTTCTGTATTCACTCTTACACGTCAGCGAGACCAAACATAGCCTGGGCGATCGTTTTTGCTGAACATCTTCGCTTAGTCCGCCTGGACCTGGAACTGATCTCCCAGTTGCCAAACACTTTAATTCCCCTTCCCATTCCCACACTAACATTTCTGTCCTGGGCCTCCTCCATTGTGTATGTATACATTGTGTATGCAAGCAAAGAATCTCACTGCCTAGTCACATGCGACAATAAAGTATTCCTATTCCTAGTCCATTGTCAGACTGAGGCCAAACACAAATCGGAGGAACAGCACCTCATATTTCGCTTGAGCAGCTTACAACCCAGCTGCAGGAGTATTGATTTCTCTAACTTCTAGTAACCCCCTCTCTCTGTCCCTCCCCCACCCAAGTCGTACCAGCTTCAAAGTTGTCTTGTTGAGTCTCATTGTCTGTATTCGTTTTCACCTTGCCCTCAGTTAACAATAACCTGTTTCCATTTATCATCGTTACTTTTTTGCATATCTTTCACTCATTTGTTCTATATCTCTCTGTATCACCGTCTAAATCTCTCGTTTCCCTTTCCCCTGACTCAGTCTGAGGAGAGGCCTTGAACCCGAAACGTCACCCATTCCTTCTCTCTCGAAATGCTGCCTGACCTGCTGAGCTACTCCACCTATTTGTGCCTATCTTCTGATGTGCAAATAGTGGATGAGAACATGACAACACAGAAGGGAACCAGCGTGTAGCGGGCCATCGACGGCCGGCATGGGCTCAGTGGGCCGAAGGGCCTGCTTCCACGTGTATTACATTAATACTCGGCTAGACTAACCTGTAACAGATGTATTTGTGTCTCGTTCCAATTCCTGAAGCACACATATCCAAACTCCACATGCTCGCTCCAGAGTTAATCCCTCAAGGATAGACATGGAAACACTCAGGTTCCAAAGTTCCTAGCCAATTTATACCTGCATAATATCCTCTATTCCTCGCAATGTGGCTGGGGCTAAATCCTGCACTAGTTATTGGTGCAAACAAACTATGTGATTCATAAAACCAGTCACGATTCATTTATTTCTGGGCGAATCCGGCAGCAACGGTGGTACAACCAGTAGAGTTGCTGCCTCACAGCCCTGAGACCCGGGTACGAATCCCAACCTCGGGTTGCTCGTCTCGTGAATTTGTACGGTTTTCTCCCCTGTGACCTTAGTGGGTTTTTTTTTTTTTGCTTTTCCTTCCTCCAGGTGCCTCCGGTTTCCTCCCATAGAGCCAAAAGACATGCAGGTGTGTAAGGATAATTGTTTCTGTAAATTTGCCCCTATATATAAGGAGTGGATGAAACGTGTGGATAAAGTAGAGCTAGTGTGAGCATGTGATCAATGGCCAGCGTTCCACTTTTGTGTGGGCAGAAGTGCCTATTTCTATGCGTATTATTTAGACGACCTATCCCCGCATGGGAGTTACCTAAGATACAACGCGGAAACGTCCACTTTCGGCACACCGAGTCCGCGCCGACCAGTGATCCCCGCACACTCGCACTATCCTACACACACTAGGGACAATTTAGATTTATTACCAAAGTCAATTTGCCTACAAACCCTGTACGTCTTTGGAGTGTGGGAGGCAACCAGAGCTTGTACCTTGAGTGCAAGGTTGACCATCGAGAGCAAGGGGGACCTTCGCGAGCGAGGAGTTCCATCAAGAACAAAGGGGGGACCCGGGGGAAGGGGGCATCGAGAATAAAGGGGGACCCAGCAAGGGGCCGTCGAGAATAAAGAGGGGGACACGGCATGGCGAGGGTTCTGCTACCACGTGCGGTGGCAGGGTGTGGATAGGAATATTTGGTGAACTTTTGTAACTTTGTAATCGCCGAAACGTGGCGACGCTTGTGTACTGCCAAGGTGAGGTCTGCTGTACGATTTCACCGGGTTGTTTGCAAAGCAATGCACTTCACTGCACCTACAGTGGCTTGCAAAAGTATTCATACCCCTTGAACTTTTCCACATTTTGCAGTTGTGCCATACTCTTTCCATTTTCGAATGATGGATTGAACAGTGCTCCGTGAGATGTTCAAAGCTTGGGATCTTTTTTATAACCTAACCCTATAACCATATAACCATATAACCATATAACAATTACAGCACGGAAACAGGCCCTCTCGGCCCTTCCAGTCCGTGCTGACCATTTATTTTCCCCTAGTCCCATCTACCTGCACTCAGACCATACCCCTCCATTCCCTTCACGTCCATATACCTATCCACTTTACTCTTAAATGTTAAAATCGATCCTGCCTCCACACTTCTGCTGGAAGCTCATTCCCACACAGCACCACCTCTGAGTAAAGAAGTTCCCCCTCATGTTACCCCTATCTTTCTGTCCCTTAATTTCCCCTCATGTCTGCCCTCTTGTTTGAATCTTCCCTACCCTCAATGGGAAAAACGTATCCACGTCAACTCTATGTCTATCCCTTTCATCAATTTTAAAGACCTCAATCATCCCACCCTTAACCTCTGCGCTCCAACGAATAAAGACCTAACTTGTTCAACCTTCTCTGTAACATAAGTTTGCTGAACCCTGGCAACATTCTAGAAAATCTCCTCTGTACTCTCTCTATATTGTTGACATCCTTCCTATAACTAGGCCGACCAAAATTGTACACCATACTCCAGAATTTGGTCTTATCCATGCTTGTTACAATTTTAACATTACTTCCACGTACTCCCTATATCAATGCTCTGATTTATAAAGGCCAGCACACCAAAGGCTTTGCTTTACGCCACCCTATCTACATGCGATTCCACCTCAGAACTATGCACAGTTTTTCCCTAGATCCCTCTGTTCCACAGCATTCCTCAATTCCCTACCATTACCATGTACGTCCTATTTTGATTTGTCCTGCCAAGATGTAGCACTTCACACTTAACAGCATTAAACTCCATCTGCATCTTTCAGCCCACTTTTCCAAATGGCCCAAATCTCTCTGTAACTTTGAAAATCTACTTCATTATCCACAAAACCAACTATCTTAGTATCATCTGCATACTTACTTATCCAATTTTCCACCCCATCATCCAGATCATTGATGTAATGACAAACAACAGTGGGACCCATACACAGATCCTGAGGCAACCCACTGGTCACCGGCTTCCAACCTGACAAACAGCCCATCCACATACTACCTCTGACATCTCGCATTCAGCCACTGTTGAATCTCTTGCTACTCCGCCATTAACACCCAAAGATTGAACCTTCTACCAACCTCCAACGGGGAACCTTGTCAAAGGCCTTACTGAAATCCATATAGACAACATCACTGCTGTTACCCCTCATCAATTTCCCTAGTTTAACCGCTCAACAGAATCAAGAAGGTTTGTCAAACAATACTTCCAGGCACAAAATCCATGTTGACTGTTCCATGATCGAGACCCTGTTTAATCCAGAAACCCTGCAATACTAACTCTCTAG
>CM069131.1:177803843-177868096 GCA_035221665.1 Okamejei kenojei | reverse complement strand
GTCTCCTCTTTTTTTTTTTTTTTTTATTTTTTTTTTTTCTTTTTTTTTCTTTTTTTTTTCCTCATTTCATTCTTCCTATTTTTTTTTTTTTTTTTTTTTTTTTTTTTTTTTTTTTTTTTTTTTTTTACTATATTTTATTCTCTCTTTTTTTTTTTTATTTTTTTTTTTTTTCCTCTTTTTTTTTTTTCCCCATATCCCTTGATTCGTTCAAAACTAAAATAACTACAACTGGTAACTCTCTCTGCCATACACCCAGTGAATTGCCTCCAATACCTTCTGCGGCAGAGAAATACCACAGATTCACAACTCTCTGTAAAAGATCTTTTCATCTAGTCCTAAATGGGCCAACCCCTTATTCATAAACTGGACCCCAGGTTCTGAACTTCCCCCAATTTTCGGAAGTAGGCCACTACAAGTAAAAAAGGCAATCTGCTATATCATTGGTCACCATATCAAATTTAAGACCCAAATTGCAGACCTAATGGTTCGTCTTTCCTTCCGCTCCCACTTGCGTCCCATACCGACGATTGACAACTAACCCCTGCCCGAAGGTCGTCGGTCGACGGGCCCCCGTTCGATGGCACAGTGGACGGCAATAACTGAGAGAGCTGGAGACCGTCGGACATGATGAGCACGGGGTGGCAGGATAAAACTCCCAGTGCCTTCTAGGTGGGCTGGCAGGAGGCCGCCCCAGGGCGAGGATGGTCAGGCCGAGGATAGGAGAGGAGAGGATAGGGACGGCAGTTCGCTGGAGTACATTAATTTGTTTTGGAGATCCAGCGCAGAAACAGGCCCTTTGGCACACCGAGTCCCGCACCGACCACGACGATGCCCGCAGATTAACAACTGCCTTACAAGAACACGGGAAAAACCATTTTACAGTTACACCAACCCAATAGACCTACAAACCTGTATGTCTCTGGAAGTTTGGAGGAAACCGAAGATCTGGAGAAAACCCCAACGTCACAGGAGAACGACAACACCATACAGACAGCACCGTGTCGGCATCAACCTCTACTGCTGTGTCATAGTGCCGACCTAATCATATTATTAACTCGATTCATAATTGTAACATTAAATGTTTTACATTCATTGCTAGAAATTTTAATTTGTGAAATATATCACAGACATCATGGACGAACTTAAGGCTGGCATTGTCGTGACAGCCATTTCATGCATTCAAATAATAGTCTCAAAAAAGAGCAAGGCATAATGTATTTTTATTTTTATTAATTATTGTTAAATTGTTAGTGCAAGTTTGCATTATGTCTCATTTATATATAACACATCTGTACATGTCTGAAACCTTTGCAGGTTAAATTCTCTATTTATTCAGCAAGTAAAACATATTGGGGGTTAAACATTTATCGGCTAAAACTTTTGGTAGCAGCTTTGGTTTTGTGCGCAGATCACTTTCCCCGGAATGCGCATTAATCTGAGGAGAAGATGCTCCTGAGATACCACAGTATCCCAAGTGCAGCTCTCTGCAATAATGAACAGCACAAGTGACGTTTTGAACGACATACATTCAACCATCTCCAACAACAGCTTACCATCGCAGACATTTAAGAACAACGTTTAGGACATGTTTAGAGGAATATGGCCATACATGCAAGGTGGACTAGTGTAACTAGGACAATGTTGCCGTGTGGGCAAGTTGTCTGAAAGACCCTTTTCCCGCTAGTATGACTTTATGAACAAAAGCTATTGAAAACAATTAAAAGCATAAAACAAATGCCAACTCATGAGACATCAGAATGAATTAATATCCCATTTGATCTTGTATAATCCAATCCGGGAAATGGACCAGGTAAATGCTGGAAAACTCAGCAGGTGGGCAGCATCCGTGGAGAGGGAAACCGCGTTAATTTTCAATTCCATCACTTTATAGAGGTTAGAGAAGTAAAGCAAGTTAAGCATCGCTCTGAGTCAGCACACGACGCAAAAAATGACCTCTGTACTTTTAGGATGGAAACAGTGGCACAGCGGTAGAGTTGCTGCCTTAAAGCGCTAGAACTCCGGATCGATCCACACGGCACCTGTCTAAGGAGAGGAGGGGAAAGATTATAAAGAGACTGGAGGGACAAACATTTTAACAGAGGATGATACATGTATGAACAAGAGGTAGTTGAGCAGATGAATTACAACAGTTAAAAGTCCTGTGGAACAGGTTTATGGGCAGAAAAGTATTGAGTAAAGGGCCAAACGAGGACAAATAAATAGGAACGGTAGACACTTTGTCAAGATGGGCTAATGGGTCTGTTTCCGGTGCAGTGTGACCAGACACTGACTGTGGAAAGAAGAAGAATACTGATAATGTTACAGAATCAAAGATTGGGCCACTACTCACTGGAGTTTAGAAGGATGACTGAGGAATTCATAAAACTTCTGAGGGTGAAAGCCTGGATCTAGTGGATGTGGAGAGGATGTTTCAACTATTGAGAGAGATCTAGAACCTAGCATCGCATCAGAATAAAGGGACGTACCGTTAGAAAGAAAATGAAGAGATAATTACTATAGTCAGATGCTGGTGAATCTGTCGAATTTAATTGCCACATAGGGCTGCGGAGGCCAAGTCAATGGTATTTTTTAAGTGGAGATTACACAGATACTCGCTTAGTAAGGGGTGTGAAGGGTTATGGGAGAAGGCAGGAGAATAGGGTTAAGAAGGAAAGGTAGATCAGCCATGGTTGAATGGAGGAGTAGAATCAATTGGCAGAATGGCCTACTTCTGCACCTAGTACTTATGAACTTATACCTTAACTTGGGTTTTAACTGAAGGTTCCCCCACGGCAAAATGAGAATATTGTGAAATTAAGACAATTTGAAACAAAGCCATTGAGCATCTCTCTAAGATTCAGAGGACAGTTTCTTCCAGTTGTAAATCAGGCAACTGAATGATCCTACCACAACCAAGAGCAGTGCTGAACTACCATCTACCTCAATGGTGGACCCTTGGACATCCTTGGGATCAGGAACAATGCCGCCGGTTTTAAACTCTTGTTCTAAACTTATTCCCCTAATCAGTGAATCCTCTTATACACGGTAAATGGCTCGATGTATCAGTTATTGTCTTTCTGCGAACTGGACACCACAAAACAAAAGCTTTTCACTGTACCTCTCTGCCTCGATTCATGTGGCAATCAACTAACTCAAACTAAAGACTTGGCTACAACGGGGCGCTCGGGTTTTCGGCTTCTTTTCCAGATTTCAAGCATCAGACAGTTATTTCTGTGAATTATTAAAACGCGGCAGTTTTCTTCCCCATTAACACCCAATCCCCAATCCCTCTGCCAGTTCTCCCCATCTCCCCCCACCCCAGAACATGGTGCTTGTAATGGATGAACTAAACTCACTGAATTGAAATCTTTAAAAGTCAGCATCTCTCCAGCCGTGCAGCAGGTTCCCACCGCGGAGCATTTTCCACCGTTCGTGCCGCAAATTCTGCCGCGGTTCGCAGGGAGAGGGGCAGTTAGGCTTTCCTTTTGGCACCTCAAAGTCTCCGACGTTCCGAAGAAGCAGCCGATCTCCTCCCCGCAGCAGATCTTGGCGCCCGAAACACTGGCCTCTGTTGCCGTGACCACAAGTGCATGCACTGGGCAAGAGCACAGAATGGATTACATCAGTAAAGACCAGCTCTGACAGAGATAAACCATTATCCAAACCACAATGGCACACCAAACTTTGTTATGGAAAAGCGAGGCACTGCAGATACGCGCAGGCAGGTGGGGACGTAATGTAGCTGGTCCTATTTCTTATGGACAGGCAGCATCCTGGAATCCATGGATAGGTACTGTACAGGCTAGGACTTTCAGACCCGTTTGTCACCTATCCATATTTAAGAAACATTTAGACAGGTTGATGGATAGGACAGGTGTAAAAGGATATGGGATGGTGAGACTAGAATAGATGGGACATGTTGGTCAGTGTGGGCAAGTTGGACAGAAAGGGCCTGTTTCCACACAGTATCACTCTAACTCCACTTACCCAGTTTCCCCATTGTTGCCCATTCACACTGTCCATTTCCAGTCACACACCACTTTGCTGGACAATGCCAGAGTGGCTGCTGTTTCTTTGGGATGAATTGTATCAGTGTTCATCTGGTACAATGAACCAGATGTACCAGATGAAGCAATTTGCAAATACATACATACTCAATCCCTTTCCATAGCAACCTGTTTTGACTCGGGCTTCTCCACTGCCATAGTGATACTAAACATATGTGCCAAACACAGAAAAAATGGGATCTAGTTACTTCATAGATACAAGCGCAGAAACAGGCCCAACAGCTTCATGATCCAGCGATCCCTTCACACTCCACTAGAACAACTTACAATTAAACCATCCAACTAACCTAAAAAACTTATAATCTTTGAAGTGTTGGAGAAACCGGAGACCCGAGAAAACCCACCCAGGTCATGGGGAAAAACGAACAGACTCCGTCAGACCACACCCAGAGTCAGGATCAAACCCAGTCTCTGGTGCTGTAAGGCACAACTAAGACCAGGCATCATAATACATAGATTAAGTTGTGCATTGGTTTGGCTGTAGGCCTGTTTCCATGCTGTTTAAGACTCGAAAAATCAAGTACAATTATCCTACATAGTATCTCCAATGAGAACAACAGATCACTGATTTCCTGAGGGCAAAATACCCTGGAACCTGAGTGTTCAGGACACATTTTTGTCAAGGATTAGTCTGGATGACACGACTAAGACCAACTTATAAAACAGCGGGTTTGGGGCAGGCTTCACGGGGGACAGGACGGTCAACAATCCTACACCAAGCAGTCCTATTGGAAGCCAACCTCGGTTAAGGACCTATGCCAATGCTTCCAGAGGCTGCGGGAAGAACCCTGGGCTACGTTCAGTACGGAGCAGTTGTGACATTCCGTACTGTTCACAACGCGACAATTTTGAGGAAAAAGAAAACCATGAGAGCATTATACTGGACATGCGGTGAAGACGCTTCTCCTTACCTGTCTGAGCTCCAAGGTCCATGATTGGATCGTTTGCCTCCTTGAGGACAGTTGCTGATGTAACAAGGCCGAAGAGAAAGGAGACGAGGAAAGGAGACCGACAGGGAGTAAGCGGAGTGCATGATTTCTCCTGTGTGTCCAGACAACAGGAAACTTCAAACTGCACTGAGCATCTTCCAATCCACTCCCTTTTTAAACCCTCCAAAATGCTCCGTGCACTGGGATGCTAACATGTTACTATTATTTGCTGGCTGATTATCATTTCTAAACCATGTGATGAACACTCATACAATCAACTCCACAATTCACCTGAGGTTTAGTGCATGACCCTTTGATGTTTTAATTTATAAACGCTAATTTATTTAAATGCATAAAAGTGCAGGCCATTCCAAACTGAATTTTCATTACAATTAAAAAAACTAACTAAAGTATTTTAAGCATACAGATCAACAACGAAATAACTGAAAATTAACGTCCAAATAAGTGTGATTGAGGAAAGGTTTGGGGACAGAGTGTCTGGAATGATGATGTCACAATTGACACAGCTTTGGTGAAACTACTGAACTATAGAAACTACTGATCTATAGAACTTAGCTATTCAAGTCACACCACCACATAGGCAGATGGTTCTCGTTCATAAAAAATAAGTAACAATATCAATTTTACACAAGCTTCTCCAATCTCCTTCATTTTTTAATCACTGATGGGTGGGGGAAGGAGATGAATGCTGGCGGAGAGATGGTGGGAAAAACGGGAGATCACCGGAACGTTGAACCAGTTGTCATCTTATTGAATGACATACAAATTTCATTGGTCCAATAGGAGGGAGAGATCCTTTCACAGCGTGTTGAGATCGTGCCAGGGTTTAAAGATGCGGAGGCAAGAGAGTTTAAAACGAGGAGGTCAGAGCTCATGTCAGATCTCACTCAACCTCTGCCGCAGCGCTCTCGGGCACGACAGCAGAACTGGCCGCCACTTCCGAGGATTAGAAGCAGCTCGGGTGCGTTGTGGCCGCAGAAGTACCGATAACAGAACCGCTGCCAATTCAAGCGCCCTTCTGCCGCCTGCACACCTCTGGCATTGCTCTCCGTCTGAACATCTCCATTCTCACCTGCCACTCCCGCTTCTACCTCATGCAAACCGCGTCCCGCAAATCCTTACATACCACAGCCAAGTAACCTCACTGTCCCGTGAGCGCGCCGGTCGGACTTTAAAGATTTGCGGAAAGCCGGCCTACGAGCGGCAGGTGAAGATGATCAGACGGAGACACTGCCAAGGTGACGGGGGACTAGCATAAGGGGCTGAAGTGGCTGAAGAGGCAGGGTCCCAGGCGTGCCGCTCAAAGCCAGTCACCCGAGCTGCTTCCTTCCTCTAAGTGCGTCCAGTATCGCAGTCCCGTGCCCGGAGTGCTTCGGCACCACCCAAGCTTAATTCGCACGCGCCCTCCGCCACAAAAAACCATATACTGTCTGAAGAAGGGTCTCGACCCGAAACGTCCCTATCTCCTTCGCTCCTTAGATGCGGCAGCACCCGCTGAGTTTCCCTCCAGCTTTTGTGTACCAAGCAATTACAGCACTGAAACAGGCCATCTCAGCCCTTTTACTCCATGCCGAACACTACTCTCACCTAGTCCCATCGACCTGCAATCAGACCGAGCGAGGCAAGTGGGTTACCAGACCCCAATCCCCACCATCACAACGCCAGACCCACCCCAAACACTGTGAACGAAGCTCTTCCCCCGCCACCCCCGGAAATACAGCATTTACAAACATAAAGCACCAAGAATGCACTTACCACGTTATTGGTACATTAAGTCACATTCTTTTCACTCTTTGTTTCCTAGATACTATAAAATAATGGCAATCCATATTTGAAAATCCCGCAAGACTAGCGCTGCGCATGCGCATCAAGGCAGCTGCACATGCGCATTGCTGCAAAGGCAGAACATCTGTTGCCTTCACTCCCCTTGAAACTGACGACTCAGCAGCGCGAACGGCCCCGTGGGCTGGCACACCCTTCGCGTGTTACAAGCGCCACGGATGAAAGGCACAGAGAATTATGCCAACCTAAAGATCGATCTCTTACATATGCAATAATTCTCCCATCCTTTACTATTTATATTTAATTGCCATTTCCTAATTTTAGTCAGGGTAGGCAGTGCCTACCTTGCTAACCCTGACGGCACGTAGCTAACGCATAAGAGAGAGACTCTGCCCAGAGAGAACCAGTGGACATACAGTAGGTTTATGGGAGAGTGGGGTAAAACAGAACACGAGGGGTATCTTTTTTAACATAATGTGTGATTTGTGTATGGAACAGGTTTTGCCAGAGAGGTTGTTCAGGAGGACTAACGCAACTTATGAAAATATTAAGACAGCACATGGATAGGGCACATGTTAGTTTATCCCACTTTGGTGGCAAAAACAATAAGGCAGATTATTATACGCTTCAGAATACTCCGTTGCATAAAACATAGAAACATAGAAATTAGGTGCAGGAGTAGGCCATACAGCCCATCGAGCCTGCAAACCGCCCATTTCAATATGAACATGGCTGATCACCGTGCACTGGGATGCTATCATGTTATTAATTTTTGCTGCTGATTTACATTTTCTAAACATTGTGGAAGAACACTCCATACATGCAACTCACATTCACAACCGAGTCAATCCATGACCTCGATATTTTAATTTAAAAACGCTTAATTAATTAAATGCACATAAAAGTGCAGGCCATTCCAAACTGAATTTTAATTTACCATTAAAACCTACTAATGCATTTTAATGCATAAATAACAATCACAATCAAGGATGGGTAAAATTAACAGTACCCAAAATAGTGTGATTTAGGGAAAGGTTTGGGGTCAGAAGTGTCTGGAATTGATGAGGACACAATTGGACTGGAGCGTTCCACCAAAAAACATGAAAGAGTTTGAGCAGACTCGTATGATGTCATCAATGAGAATCGGATCCAATAAAGACAAGACGAATGTAGAGTGATGAATGGAACCGACAACATCTTTGGGAAACTACTGATCTATAGAACTTGCTATTCCAAGTTCACACCACCAAAGTTACAGCATCCCCTGGGCTGTGTTATAGGAAAAAATGTTGTCAAGACTGGAAAGGGTACGGAGAAGATTTACAAAGATGTTGCCAGGACTCAAGGGCCTGAGCTATAGGGAGCAGTTGTGCAGACTAGGACTCTATCCAATGGAGTGCAGGAGGATGAAATGGTGATCTTACAGAAGTGTACAAAAAACATGAGAATAATAGATCGGGTAAACGCACAGCAGGCACGTGCCTTGCACAGTTTCTTGCACAGAGCGAACCAGTGGACATACTGGTTGAGGCAGGGACTATCCCACAACGTTTGAGAATATTTAGACAGGTACATGGATAGGCGCAGGTTTAGAGGGATATGGGCAACACAGGCAGGCGGGACTAATATAGATGGGGACAAAACACGTTGGTTGGTGTGGGTAGGTTGGGCCAATCGGCCTGTTGCCAATCTGTAATCACTCTGTGAATCCCCAGGAATAGGAGTCCAACCCCGAAAACATCGTCTGGGCATTCTCTGCACCGATATTACCTGAACCGGTGAGTGCCACCTACACATTGTTTTTTGCTCAAGTTCCAGCATCTTCTGCATGTTCTCATGTAGCTCTATGTCTCCCATTGCCGTTTGTCGGATCCAAGTTTGGGCCAACTTGGCCTGGATCACCATGGGTGCTAATCTTCTGGACCAGTCCTCACATTGTGGGACCAGAATAGTGATTGTTGATTCCGGATCTAATACTATCTTCCTAGTCTGAGGGTTTAGTAAACCACTGAGTAGAACAGAGTGAGTCCAAACCCTTCATTATTTGTATACAACAGTGGGGCCAACCTCGGATCCACTCACTCGAGCCCTCTGTAGCCTCGCGTAACAGAAAAGAAGGAAAAGACAAACCGACACGCCCCAACGAAAGGATCGCCCTTATATACCCCTAAACAGTGGCGGGAAAAACTAACGGCGTGAAAGTACAGGGGGAGGCAAGCCCTACAAACCAATCACGGCACCTAGTCAGTACCCAGAAACAAAGTAAAACATATTCAGTGAAGTAACTCCTCTAAACCAATCACCAACACGGAACTGGCATCAGTGTATTGAAACATAACAAACACCTCTTTAGTAACCCAGACTTGTGGCGGCAGGTGGGTCACATGGGCAGAAGCTTCCTGGAGCTTCTTCAGAGGTCCAGACTTACTGTGACAGCTAGGTCATAAGGTCTCCAAGCCCTTGCAATGTATTGTCACTATCAGTGAAGCCACTCTTTCACAGCCACCTGCCATTACCCAAAGTTACCAAATCCCTGCATATTCACATGATTAAGAGAATAAGGTTTAAAGTAAGAAATGCTGCTGCTGATTAGAGGTTTGAAGGAGTGGGGCAATTACAGATACGCTTTAGTTTAGTTTTAGTTTACTTAAAGATGCAGCGCAGAAACAGGCCTTCAGCCCACTGAATCTGCGCTGACCAGTGATCCCCGCACATTAACACGATCCTATCAGGGCGGGCCAGGAAGATGGCAAACCCTGCCGGCAATCTGTTTCGTTTTTTCATCTTTTAAATTTGTGTTTGTTCAAGTTTGATTTAATGTACTTCAGTTTGTTTTATGTGGGGGGAGGGGAACTTTTTTTTTCAGGCTCTTACCTTCCCGGAGATGGTGATCATTTTTTCGGATCACATTCTCCGGGCTCTGCGGCCTCCCATCGATGGAGCTGGGAGCCACCTCGTACTGTCGTGATCCCCACCGCGGGCGCCGGACCTATCATCGAGCGGATCCTTGCCTGGGATCGCTCCCACCGCGGCCTGCGGACTTACCATCAAGGGCTCGCAGTCTCGGGAGAGACTAGTCGGGAGTTCCAGATGCAGCAGAAGGTTCAACCAGCCCCCAACGGAAGTTGATCGCCCCAGCACGGGAGCTGACAACCCCCACTGATGCGGAGCTGAACGCCTCGACGCGGAGGGCCCGAACGCCACTGGCTACGGGAATCAAGATCATACCCGTGAACGGGGGCTCGAGGCCCCCGACCAAGGAAGAACACAAGGGAAGGACTTGAACTTTATTTCGCCTCCCATCACAGTGAGGAATGTGTAGGAGTCACTGTGGTGGATGTTCATGTTAAAATGGGTTTTTGAGTCTGTTGCTTTTAATTGTATGACTGACCTGGCCAATGAAATTCCTCGTATGTTGCAAAACATACTTGGCGAATAAAGTGTGATTCTGATTCTGATTCTAGGGATAGTTTTTCAACTTTGCCAAATCAAGTAACCAACAAACCTGTACGTCATTGGAGTGTGAGAGGAAACCCCACGCAGGTCACAGGGAGAACAGACAGCATCCATAGTCAGGATCACACCTGGATTCTGGGACCAGCGCACAGAGAGTCGCCTGGCTTGGGCGCCCGTTCGGTATCATCGCCTTACATTTAAATTTAAATCATTAATGTACATTACGAAAATTAAGAGACACAGTACTGAGCCCTGTGAATCTCGCTTGGCAATTATTCCAGTTGCAAACCTTTACTCTTTGCTTTCAGCCATTGAGCTCTCTCTGGCCTCTGCCACAGTTGAATCCTTCAGTTCGTTTTGTCATGATAATTCATGGCATAAGGAAGAGCCTTATCCTGAACTGGCCCCAGCATGTCTGTAGCGGAAGGATTTTGAAAGGATTATTTATATTTCGAACGCTGCCATGTTACTGACTACACGCAAAACGACTCCGGCAAAGCAGACACTGAGCTGGGATGTGAACAGACAGGAGAACAGGCTATTAGCTTTGCTCTTGGAGTCTGCGCTGGGAGGTTTCTGAAAAGGAGGTGGAGTGTGAACGGACGGAGTTCCAGAGCGTGGTGCAGAGACAGCTGGTCGTTCTGACGCTCGGGATGAAAGGCTCAGTGGGTTGGCGCGAGGGACGGGGAAATTTGCGGAATGGGCTGAAGGAGGTTGGAAAGGTTGACAGACACAAGGCCTGAAGAGACCAATCCCTTGAAAACATCCGAAGTTAGCAGATTTCGAACCGTGTAACGTGTCCATTCAACGCAAAGAGCATTTAAAACTCAGGAAACCAAACCCCATCAGTTTGGAGCAGCTGGGGCAGAAAGTTACCCCGAGAAACAGCTGTGGTTATTAAAGTTCTGGTAATATATTCATGGAGACAGGGTAAAATTCGAGAGACATCTACCCCGGTCCTTGGTCAAAGAAGGCAACCATTGTGGGCTCCATATTGCCTTGATTATTATTGCTTTCTGCATATCTTCCATTCACTTGTCCTAAATACCGTCTGTATCTCTCGTTCCCCTTTCCACTGATGCTCAGTCTGAAGAAATCTCTCAATGTGAAACTGCTTGATTAGTACAGGTGTCAGAGGTTATGACACAAACATCAGGGCTGCCAACTCTCACGCATTGAGCGTGAGTCTCACGCATTTGACGAAATTCTCATGCTCAACGCGCTGATGACAGAAGTTCTCACGCTCAAAATGTTTAAATAAATAAATAATAAATAAATCGACACACTCCTCCACACTCACCAATGAGAATTAGTTTTCTGTCGGCAGGGTCCCTGTAAATAAGCCCATCACACACGATTTTAAATGACAAATGTAGACAAAAATGCTGGAGAAACTCAGCGGGTTGGGGCAGCATCTATGTCTGAGTTCGACCCTCCTTCAGACTCGAGCATTTTTTTGTCTATCGCTCTATAGATGCTGCCTCACCCGCATTCACATTCCCGTGCAGATGGTGTGATAGGTGAGACACGGGCGGTGGTCCCAGCACCGCCCCCCCCCGAGGCACCGCTCACGGTCCCACCCTCATCTCCGGCGGCTCTGTGCCCGACGGCTGCCTCTGTCCACAAACTCCGCATGGAGTTTTTCAACGTGGAGTGGGGGCGCTGGTGCCACCTCTGGAGCCAGCGGGGATGAATCTCGGGCTATAGCACCGCTCCGATGCCCGATCCCCGGGTCACAGGAGAGGATACAGGGGCGATTATATGAACATATTGGCAGGGCTGGAATTTTATTTTCACTTTGAAGAAAGAATTTGATAACGGATTGTATTCTCTGCAGCAACGGTGGTGAAGAATAGACTTCGTGAATAATATGAGAATAGACCTGTATTTGCTTAACAAAGAGTGTAGGAAGGAACTGCACATGGTGGTTTAAACTGAAGATAGACACTAAAAGCTGGAATAACTCAGCAGGACAGGCAGCATCTCTGGAGAGAAAGAATAGGTGATGTTTCGGGTCGAGACCTTCAGACTGAAGAGTTAAAACCAGCCAAAGAACACAATGACTGGAGATATGTGTTATCCAACTAAGGGCAGAAATCAGAATCATATGTTCATCCTTATTGACGTGACACCATAATAAATATATTACAGAAAAAATAATTTAATGGGGTGGCACGGTGTCGCAGCGGGGGTAGAGTTGCTGCTTGCAGCAACCACAGGCCCCTCCCACAGATTGGATCCTGGCGACGGGTGCTGTCTGTACAGTATTTGTACATTCTCCTTATGACCACATGGTTTTCTCTGGATATTCCGGTTTCTCCCCACATCCGAAAGAAGTGCAGGTTTGTAGGTTAATTGGCTTCTGTAAATTGTCCCTGGCGTGTAGGATTACAACTGGTGTAAGGTAGATTGCTGGTCGGTGTGGACTTGGTGGGCCGAAGGGCCTGTTTTCCATATATATGTTTTTACATATAACGCATATCTTAATTTCATTGAACCATATACGGTTGAATATGTGGCATTATTTTCGTCTTGTTTCTATAGTAGTCAAAGGGTAAGGTTGATTGATTTATTTGTGCAGAACAGTGATGGAAGTCCGACTCCTCTTGCTTGTTTCTATGTTTTTTGTTTCTCTACATATATATGCATAGCAGCATGAATTTTCATCTGATTTCCATACATGAATATACTAAGGTCATTCATGTGCTGCACACCTGTTGATTAGAGCCTGGCTCTACTGTGGAATGTAAATTTAGCCTAACCTTATTCAAACCTAATCCACTTTGAAGCATAAATGTTGCATTTAAGTGTAAGTTAAAAGACTCACTACAGTATGCACCAGATTGCACAATTTTCAAGCTGAAAAATGCAAAAGCTCCCTCCCCTTCAGTGGGAGGGGACCCCACCCCACTCCCACAACCCTCCCCACGCCTCGGTCACTAACGTCCCCTCGCAATTTCTCACTCTCAACCAATGTTGGCAGCCCTGCAAACATACATCCAGTGAATCGCCCTTCACTGCCTTCTGAGGGCAGAGAATTCCACAAATTCACACACTCTCTGCATGAAAAAAAGTTTTTCTTCATCTTAGTTCTAAATGGCCAACCCTTTATTCTTAAACTGCTGGGATATCCCCTTTCTGCGACTCCCCAAAGGATTAGTGATCGGGAACATGTTTCCCTGCATCTAGCATTCCAATCCCTTAATAATTTTATATATTTCCATAAGATTCCCTCTCATCGTTCTAAATTCCAGTGAATACAAGCACAGTCGTTCCAATTCTTTCATCCATATGACACTCCGCCTATCCCGGGAATTAACCACCTCTGGGAGAGAATGAATGGTGACGTTTCAGGTCGAGACACCCATGGACTGGGCAGAAGTCTGAAGAAGGGTCTCGACCTGAAATGTCACCCATTGCTTCTCTCCAGAGATGCTGCCTGTCCCAAGTTGAGTTTACTCGAACATTTTGTGTTTATCTTCGGTTTAAACCAGCATCTGCAGTTTCCTTCCTACACATAAATTGTAGTGTGTAGGATAGAAACGACTGCAGTGGCTCTATCTTTCCTCCTGTATAACTACAATGTGGTTTAGTTTAGTTTTTAGTTTATTTTAGAGATAAATGGCCTATTAACAATATCCTACACAACTTGGGCCCGGGGTGGGGAACCTGCGACCTCCTAGGCCAATTAAGTGCGGCCTGCCTTTGAATGAATCACACATTTTGTAGAACAAATCCTTTTATTTTTATTAATATGTTTTTGTTCGTCTTTTATTATTTTATTTTAATCTTAAAATGAACGTATTTAAAATACCAAAGAGTAAAAGAAGATTCAACGAAATAATCCTCCCCGACTGACGGCCACAATTAAAACATTAGTAAGTCACGAGGGTTATTTTTATTGCTACGAAGAGTTACTCGCTTTGGGCACTCTTACGGGTAGAAACACGAGGAATAGATTTTGTCAACAACTTTCAAGATAAATGTCGTGAAGTATATCTAAATTGTTAGTTTCTTGATGCAGCCTTATTAGATTTACAGCTAAATTAATGCGGCATTCCAACATGAAAATGTTCCCCACCCCTGACATTTTTAAAAAAACATGTTATACCAAGCCAATTAACCTACAAACTGTGCTGGTTCTATCCTTCCTCCCACATTGCAATGGCATTGTGAAAGTGTGGGTTTCCCCCGAGCAGCGCAGCCCCAGCTGCCACCGCTCCCCACCCCACCACACAGATGTGCACGCTTGCAGTACCACTGGCACTGCAAACCCCTTGAATTGCGGGCAGAGCCGTCGCCCTCACAGCGCCAGAGACCCGGGCCCGATCCCGAACGCTCCGGGACCCGGCACACCAGCGGCACCCCGACTAACCGGGGATAACTCATGGTGTTAGGGATAGAACTAGTGCACTGGAACATCTGGAGGAAACTCATGCAGCAACAGTGAGTTCCCGAGGCCAGCCTCGAACCCGGGCCCCCAGCGCGGCGGGGTAGCTGCTCCACCAGCGACCCGCACAACCCTACAGAAGCCAAACCTAACCCCAAACCTACAAGCCTCCGCAACGCAGGAGGGAACCCACGCTGCCACCGGTAGCACCCGAGGCCAGGATCAAACCTGTTTTTTTGGCGCTGTAAGATAGCAACTCTACCGTATGACCACTGTCCAGCCCCAAGGTACTGTGTATTCTGTGTCCTTTACTGGCTATTGTATAGTGTGGGTTTATTGGGATTTACGAAAGGTAAATCATGTCTGACGAATCTTTTTCGAGGATGTAACTAGTAGCGTGGATAAGGGAGAACCAGTGGAGTGTGGTATATCTGAACATTTTCAGAAGGCTTTCGACCAAGGTCCCACATAAGAGATTAGTATACAAACTTAAAAGCATACGGCAAGTGGGGGTGTTAGTATTGATGTGGATAGAGAACTGGCTGGCAAATAGGAAGCAAAGTAGTAGGAGTAAACGGGTCTTTTCACAATGGCAGGCAGTGACTAGTGGGGTACCGCAGGGCTCAGTGCTGGGACCCCAGCTATTTACAATATATATTAATGATTGGATGAGGAATTGAAGGCAATATCTCCAAGTTTGTGGATGACACTAAGCTGGGGGGCAGTGTTAGCTGTGAGGAGGATGCTAGGAGACTGCAAGGTGACTTGGATAGGCTGGTGAGTGGGCAAATGTTTGGCAGATGCAGTATAATGTGGATAAATGTGAGTTTATCCACTTTGGTGGCAAAAACAGGAAAACAGACTATTATTTAAATGGTGGCCGATTAGGAGAAGGGGAGATGCAGCAAGACCTGGTTGTCATGGTACACCAGTCATTGAAAGTAGGCATGCAGGTGCAGCATGAGCAGTGAAAAAAAGCGAATGGTATGTTAGCTTTCTTAGCAAAAGGATTTGAGTATAGGAGCAGGGAGGTTCTACTTCAGTTGTACAGGGTCTTGGTGAGACCACACCTGGAGTATTGCGTACAGTTCCTGCTCCAAATCTGAGGAAGGACATTATTGCCATAGAGGGAGTGCAGAGAAGGTTCACCAAGACTGATTCCCTGAGATGTCCCCCCCCCTCCCCCCCAGGACTGTCTTATGAAGAAAGACTGGATAGACTCGGTTTATACTCTCTAAATTTAGGAGATTAGAGAGGGGATCTATAGAAACTTACAAAATTCTTAAGGGGTTGGACAGGCTAGATGCAGGAAGATTGTTCCCGATGTTGGGGAAGTCCAGGACAAGGGGTCACAGCTTAAGGATAAGGGGGAAATCCTTTAAGACCGAGATGAGAAAGACTTTTTTCACACAGAGAGTGGTGAGTCTCTGGAATTCTCTGCCACAGAGGGTAGTTGAGGCCCAGTTCATTGGCTATATTTAAGAGGGAGTTAGATGTGGCCCTTGTGGCTAATGGGATCCGAGGGTATGGAGAGAAGGCAGGTACGTGATACTGAGTTGGATGATCAGCCATGATCATATTGAATGGCGGTGCAGGCTCGAAGGGCAGAATGGCGTACTCCTGCACCTAATTTCTATGTTTCTATGTTTCTATAACAAGGTAACCAAAACTGAACACAATACTCCAAATGTGGCCTCACCCATGTCTTGTACAACTGTAACATAACCTCCCAACCTCTATACTCGATACTCTGACTGATGAAGGCCAATGTACCGAGGGTTTTCTTGACCATCCTCTCTACCTGTGTTGTCACTTTCAAGGAACCATGTACCTGGACTCCAACAGCACTCCCCAGAGCCCTGCCATTCACTGATTAGTTCCTGCCCTGGTTAGACTTCGCAATATGCAACACCTTGCACTTTTCTGTATTAAACCCCCATCAACCATTCATAGAAACATAGAATACATAGAAATTAGGTGCAGGAGTAGGCCATTCAGCCTTCGAGGCCTGCACCGCCATTCAATATGATCAAGGCTGATCATCCAACTCAGTATCCCGTACCTGCCTTCTCTCCATACCCTCTGATCCCCTTAGCCACAAGGGCCACATCCAACTCACTTTAAATATAGCCAATGAACTGGCCTCAACTACCCTCTGTGGCAGAGAGTTCCAGAGACTCACCACTCTCTGTGAAACTACCAAGTCTTTCTCATCTCGGTCTTAAAGGATTTCCCCTTATCCTTAAGCTGTGACCCCCTTGTCCTGGACTTCCCCAACATCGGGAACAATCTCCTGCATCTAGCCTGTAATAATACCCTTAAGGCGCAATTTTGTAAGTAATTCCTGGCCCACTTGCCTAATCGATCAAGATGCTGCTGCAATTTTTTTGACAACGATCTTGACAACTATCTACGATAGGACCCACTTTAGTGTATCTTCAAATTTACTGATCATTATGCCTTATACGTTTTCATCCAAATGTGCAATCCCCACACAGTCAGCACCTCAGTTCAGCATCAAAGCTGTGTCTCTGGTGCTGTGAGGAAGCAGCACTACCAGCTGTCCCACCGTACCACATGTAGCCGTTACATTTGAAGGATTATTCAGCCTATTCTAACTGCTGACTGCTCCCAGTCCAGATCGACAGCATTTATCATATTTTGTCATGGAATATGAAATAAAAAACAAAGATCGGAGAAGCCAATTGTCCCACTGACGTGTTAGATCTGTGAAGAAGTTTCCCCAATCCCTTCCTCTTGTGTTTCTTGTGCCAAACTCCACAATAACAGTGTACTGCAGCCCGTTTAGTTCGAGGCAATATTAAAAAAAATAACTACATGTGTGTTGAGTCATTGTGTAAATTAAATATGTAATTTTTTTGCTAATGGAAGTTTATTAGTTGGTTCATCACCCAGTCTCATAATGAAAAATATGCATTTTCGCTCAGGGCCATCTTCAAAGTCCGTGACATTTAGAATTAATGTCAACGCATTGTGCATTCATCGACGCAATTGTTTCTGACCCCCGAGGTGTGTGGACATTCACTAATATGCTTGATATTTCATTCATCACTGCTCTGTGAAGTTGCATTTAACCCAGAAATCTCTTGTTTTTTCCATTGCTTACTTTCCTTTAATGTTCGAAGGCACTCTTCGAAGCAATGATTTTCAAACGTTTTCCATGTTCACCCACTTTAACTATACGACACACACGTGTACCTCTTCTGACAAAAGGTCGGTTCTTTGATCTGAAAACATTAACTGTTTCTTCCTTCCACAGATGCTGCCTGACCTGCTGAGTATTTCCAGCATTTTCTGTCTATGTTTCCAATATCTATAGATTTTCAATTGTGCTTCACCTATGCACCCCATTCATAACAATAAGCTAGCTATACATCCAATTGTTTTGCATCCAACTACTGATGTAAGCAAGAACCTGTCTTCAAACTACAGCACAGGTGCACCATCAACTGGTGGTATGGCACCTTTATTCGGCCAAAAATTACGAGAGAGCACTTGAAATCTTCCCCAGAAGTCGTCGCCCCACCCCCGAAAATGTGGCGGAAGGCTGAGAGCGGCAGCCGAATTCAACTTGATCGGGACATCCGCGCCGATCAGCGGGTCGAATTTGCCCCCTGCGGCCGGCACTCTGGAACTCCGGCCCGGCCGGAGCAATGCAGATCCGTTCCCATAACCGACGTCCGCGCCGATCAGCGGGTCGAATTTTGCCCCCCGACGGCCGGCACTCTGGAACTCCGGCCCGGCCGGAGCATGCAGATCCGTTCCCATGGACGACTTCCAAGGTTGACTTTGCAGGCTGGTATCTTGGCTTCCCGGCTGCCTAGGCAGGCTCATTCTGATACCGTTCGACTTCTTCTCTCTGCGGCCCTGACCTCTGTTGGTCGACAAAACGGATAATCTAGAAAGGCTCAGGAACCAAGGGTGCCGGAAAAATCGGTGGTGGACATGTATTTCCATTGAATAAATTGATGTTTACTAATTGGTTTTGAAATCATAGATGCAGTAAGCACACAGAGGCCACTCTCTATAGAAGTACAACATACTTGCATTTAAATGGTCAGGGCATTGAGTATAAAATACAGGAAGTTATATTCCACCAGGGGAGCGGAGGGGGTTTGGGTGAAACATTCTTTCAATCTCTTACCTTGCTGGAGGTGCAATTGTTTTCCGGCGAGTCGTATCTCTGGTCGCTCTGCAGCCTAAACATCATGGAGCTGGCGGCCTTGGTCAGGACTGACTTTGAGCCCCACTGCAGGCGTGGACTTGCCATTGGAGTCGATCCCTTGCCCGTGGATCACTCCAACCGCGGCCTGTGGATTTTATCATCGAGAGCTCGCAGTCTCGGGTAGGGACCCTTGGATGTGAAGAGCTCTAACGACGCAGAAGGTTCGACAAGCCCAAAACCAAGGTTTCGATCGCTCGGCGAGGGGAGCTCGACCGCCGGCTATGGGAGTTCAAGATTGTCCCGTCAACGAAGGTTCGAGGCCCACGACCGTGGGAGAACACAGAAGGGAAGAGATTGAACTTTTTTTTTGCCTTCCATCACAGTGAGGAGTCACTGTGGTGGATGTTTATGTTAAAATGTATTTTGTGTGTTCTGTGGTTTTTATTTGTATGATTGACTTGGCAAATGAAATAACTCGTATGTTGCAAAACATACTCTTGGCTCAATAAAGTAGTACTGTATTGTATTATAGGGATGAGTAGGTTAACCTATGATGAGCGTTTGTCGGCAATGGACCTGTAGTCGCTGTAGTTTAGAAGAATGGGGGGGGGGGGGGGGGGTGGGGGGGTGAGGGGGACCACATTGAAACATACAGAATTGTAAAAGGCTTGGATAGAGTGGATGTAGCAAGGATCTTTCCACTAGTGGGAGAGTCTAGAACTAGAGGTCATAGCCTTAGGAATTAAGGATGCTATTTTGGGAAGGAGGATGAGGAGACATTTCTGTAGGCAGAGGGTGGTGAATCTGTGGACTTCGTTGTCGCAGAAGGATGTAGAGGATGTCAGTGATAATTTTTAAGGCAGAGATAGATAAATATTTGATTAGTACAGCTGTCAGAGGTTATGGGGAGAAGCAGGAGAAAGGGGTTAGGAGGGAAAGATAGATCAGCATGATTGAATGAAGAGTAGACATGATGGGCTGAATGGCCTCATTCTACTGTCACATGATATTACTGCTGTATAAAACTTTAGTTAGGCTATAGTTGAAGATTTGCAGAGTTCATAAGCATCATGTTAAAGGGAGCAGAATTCGGGCGATTGGGCTCATCAAATCTACTCTGCCATTCAATCATGGCTGATCTATGTTTTCCACTCAGCCCCAATCTCCTGCATTCTTTTCATAGCCTCTAACAATGTACTAATCAAAGAATCTATCAATCTCAGCCTTAAAGATATCCATTGACATGCCTCCACAGCCTACTGTGACACTGGTTCTACAGATTCACTGTCCTCTGCTTAAGGAAATTCCCCCTCTTCACTTTGTAAAGGTACGACATGTTACTCTGAGGTTATTGATTCAAGATTCAAGAGAGTTTATTGTCACGTGCCCCAGATAGGACAATAAAATTCTTGCTTTGCTTCAGCACAAACAGGATATAAGTAGGCATGAATACAGAACAGATCAGTGTGACCATATACCAATTATATAAATATATACTCACATGAATAAATAAACTAATAAAGTGCAAATAACAGATAATGGTCTATTAATGTTCAGAGTTTTGTTTCAGTTGAGTTTAATAGCCTGATGGCTGTGGGGAAGTAGCTATTCCTGAACCTGGACGTTGCAGTCTTCAGGCTCATGTATCGTCTACCTGAAGGTAGCAGGGAGATGAGTGTGTGGCCAGGATGGTGTGGGTCCTTGATGACATGCTGCCAGCCTTTTTGAGGCAGCGACTACGATAGAATTCCCTCGATGGTAGGGAGGTCAGAGCTGATGATGGACTGGGCAGTGTTTACTATTTTTTGTAGTCTTTTCCGCTCCTGGGCGCTCAAGTTGCCAAACCAAGCCACAATGCAACCAGCCAGCATTCTCTCTACTGTGCGTCTGTAGAAGTTAGAGAGAGTCCTCCTTGTCCTCTGGTCCTAGACTTTCCCACTGGTGGAAACATCCTCTACACATCCATGTTATCCAGGCCTTCCACTATTTGGTAAGTTTCAATGAGGTTCCCCCTCATCCTTCGAAACTCCAGCAATACAGGCGCAGAGCCATCAATGCTCATCATATGTTAACCCAATCATTCCTAGGAATTTTCTCGTCAACCTCTTCTGGACCCTCTCCAATGCCAGCACACCCTTCCTCAGATATGGGCCCAAAACTGTTCACAATACTCCAAATGTGTTCTGACTTATAATGTCTCAGCATATACATCCCTGATCCCATACTGGCACATATCTGTGACCAACGTCTTGTTGCCATTCCTGTGTTACTCCCCCTGGGATCTGCTTCTTGGCTCCAGCCTGCTTGATCCCACTGAATCCCATTAGTGCTGCTTTCCACCAGGAATTCCATGGAGGTGATTGGTGAATCAAATCATTATTACAACAAGTAACATAGAACACAGAACAGTACAGAACAGGAACGGGACCTTCGCCCCACAATGCATGCGACAAGTTAAACTAATGTAATCTGCCTGCACGTGATCCATATCCTTCTATTCCCTGCACTTCCATGTGCCTATCCAAAAGCTTCTTAATCACCATTATCATATCTGCCTCCACCACCATCACCCCTGGCAGTGCGGTCTAGCCCCCCCACCCCTCTCTGCGTAAAAAACGTAACCCGCACATCTCCATTAAATTTTACCCCTCTCACCATATACTATGCCCTCTTCTGTTGGACATTTCCACCCAGGGGAAAAAGGTTGTGATTGTCTACCATATCTTTGCCTCTTACAATTGTATATACCATCTAATGTCTTCCCTCAACCTCCAACATTCTAGAGAAAAAATTCAAGTCTATCCAACCTTTCCCTGCAGCTGAAACCCTCCGATCTGGTAAACCTCCTTTCCAAAGCCTCCACGTCCTCAGTAGTTTCACAGTTACCAGAACTACATACATACAACATGGAACAGTAAAACACAGGAACAGGCTCTTCCATCCACTATGTCCTGTGGCAAACATGACACTATATCCAATTTTTTCTGCATATCCTTTTTCTATAAGCCACTATCATATCTACAGAGGATAGGTTTTTATATTACTGATACCTGCAGTATAATTAGTCATAAATACGGATTGAGACTCAATGGAAAGACAGCTACAAACACTAAGGGGCAGTGTACATCTGTTAATTCATCTGGTGCTCAGCTCATGACTAACCAAGTGCCTAATCTTTTCAGCTTTGATGGGTGGGATGTTACAGGAAAAAAAAACATCACATTCTTTTCACGTTCCACAATATTACCCAAACTTTTAATTTACTTACCCAATAGATGTAGAACATAGAACGGCGCAGCACAGTAACAGGCCCTTGGGTCCAGCGGCGTCTGAGCCGAACATGATGTAGAGACCGGCATCAAGCACAGTGGGGCAGCGGTAGAGTTGCTGCATTAAGGGGCTGTCCCACTGCGGCGCCCTAATCTGCGAGTTTAGAAGAGTTAGCCCGTCGACTCAAACTCGCAGCATGGTCGACACGTGGTCCTAGGAGTCGTATGAGGTCACTGGAACTCTCCTTAAGCTCGAGGGAAGTTCCCGAGCATACTCGTGGCCTCAGGTAGGTCGCGATTTTTTTTCAGCATGTTGAAAATTTTTTCCGCGAGTAAAAATTGGTCGGCATGTTCTTTTTAATTCGTAAGTGCCGTGGAGTGGGATCGCTATTTATGTTACAGCAGTCCAGGGCAGCTGAGGCAATCTCTTCCCGCAGACCGGGAATTTTGGTTGGCTTCATTGGAGGTTCAGGACCAAGAAAAACCAACCGTAGGTAAAATGCCCGCTAAACTTTATTAAACATTGTCTGACTTCTTAAAAGTGTCTCCACTCCTTCTCCCCCCTTCTCCCCCCCTTCTCCCCCCCTTCTCCCCCCCTTCTCTCCCCTTCTCTCTCACCTTCTCTCCCCTTCTCATCCCTTCCCCCGCCCCCCCCCCCCCCCCCACCTCTGCGCTCTCTAAAGGACTTACTGTTACTCTGCAGCCGTCGTTTACCTTCCTCTTCATCATGGGTGTGAATTTCAGACAGTGATCCCCCGCTTTCCCTGGCCCCCGCCCGTCGCCGCATGAGCCATTGCGTCCTTTGTGTGTGTGTGTGTGTGCGTGTGTGTGCGTGTGTGTTGTTGTGTGTGTGTGTGTTCGTGTGTGTGTGTGTGTGTGTGTGTGTGTGTGTGTGTGTGTGTGTGTGTGTGTGTTCGATCCAGCGTGCACCATGGTTCAAAGCAGACGGGCGATCCAGCTCGAGGTCCAGAAGTGTGCCCTCGAGCTTTGAAGGTCGGAGACACTCTTCTTAACTCGTGGATTAGTCGCCGCAGTGGGACAGCCCCTTTATAAAACAGTCTGATTTTCCATTCTTTCTTTTTTTTTTTATCTTGACATTTATGGGGTTTTTTTCTCTCTCTCTTTCTTACTTTTCTATCTATATTTAAAAAATAGCAGAATGAATCTTCAATTGATAATATTAATAATGTATGATTGATGCACAAGAAATGTTTTCATTATAATCTGTATTTACTTCTAATAAAAATATATAAATTTTTTTAGGGATGTTGGTGAGACCAACCTTTAGAGCATTGTGTTCAGTTCTGGGCACCATGTTATAGGAAAGATGTTGTTAGGTTTGGAAAGGGTGCAGAGAAGAGAGAATTTACAAGAATGCTGTTTTGCAGCTTTGGGTGCAGATTGCCAGGAAAGAAGTTTTTACAAGAAGGTTTTTCAGGACTCAAGGTGTGCGAGCTACAGGGAGAGTTTGAGTCGGCTGGTCTCTGTTTCCCTCAAGGGTTGTGAGCGCAGAAGGATGAGGGGGATCTTGTAGAGGTGTATAACATCATGAGAGGAATAGATTGGGTTTTTCCGCGCAGAGTCTCTTGCCCAGACAGGGGGACTCGAGAAGCAGAGGGCAACATGTTTAAGATGAAGGGGGAACAATTTAATAGGAATCTGAGGCGTAACTTTCTCACGCGAGAGAGTGGTTGGTGTCCGGAATGACTGCCGTGGTAGGTAGTTCTGATGCAGGAACTATCGCAACATTTAAGAAGCACTTAGACTGGTAGAAGGCATTTTATCGGGATGCATCACAGCATGGTTTGGGAACAGTTCCATCCAAGACCGCAAGAAATTGTAGCAAATTATGGACACAGCCCAGAACCATCACACAAACCAACCTCCCTTCTATTGACTCCATTTATACCTCACGCTGCCTCAGCAAGGCCAGCAGCATAATCAAGGGCAAGTCACACCCTGGCTGCTCCCACTTCTCCTCCTCTCCCCATCAGACAAAAGGTATAGAAGTGTGAAAACACACACCTGCAGATTTGTGGACAGTTTTTTTTCCCACTGTTTTTTATCAGGCAACTGAAGCATCCTACCACAACCAGAGAGTGGTCCTGAACTACTGTCTACCCATCTGATGACCCTCGGGCTAGCCTTAGAGCGCAACAAAAAAGCTATTCAATGTACCCTCGGTACACGTGAATCTAAACTAAACTGAACTGAGCATGGAGAGGACAGGGTTAGAGGGATATGACCCATAAGCAGGCAAGTGGGACAAGTGTAGATGGGACATGTTGTTCGGTGTGGGCAAGTTGGGCTGAGGGGCTTGTTTCCACGCTGCATGACTCTGACTCTAAGATACCGAAGCTTGAAAGCGCGCACCACCAGACTCAGGAGCTGTTTCTGCCCCTCTGTTTACAGGCTCTTGAACGGTCCCTCCTTATACCAGAGTGTGTCCGATTCATCTACCACACTGCGGACATTAAACTTTGCCTCTGGAACTGATGCTCTACAATGGTGAGAACTATATTCTACACTCTATCTTCTCCTTTGCTCTACATATTGTACTTGCGTTTGGCTTTGTTGTAAAATGTGTGGTATACATTGTGAGAATTCTGGCTTACTGGTGTGCCCACCAGACTATGCAAATAAAATGGGGCAATAGGGTCTCAGCCCCATTTGGGGTTAGCAATGGTGTTAGACAAGGGGGAATTTTATCCCCAGTCCTTTTTAATCTATATATTGATGATCTGTCTAAACAATTGAACGCCTTTAATACTGGGTGCAGGATTGATAATATTTTAGTGAACCATATTAAGTATGCAGATGATGTGGTCTTTAGTCCTTCTAGTGCTGGTCTACAGCAGCTCCTTACTATATATTCTGTGTATGATGTAGAACATGATATTAAATGTAATGCTGGTAAGAATGTTGTTATGATCTATAGCACCAAAGAGGATAAATGTCCAAAATTTAAAGATTTTAAATTGTCTGATAATAATCTTAGTGTCTGTAATAAGGTAAAATATCTAGGGCATTTTATTACAGAACAAATGACAGATGATGAGGATATTTATAGGCAACGACGCATGCTGTATGTACAGGCAAATATTCTCTTGCGTAAGTTTGGTGCTTTTACAGATGTGGTGAAGATGTCACTGTTTAGAGCATATTGCACACCACTCTATACTGCGCACCTGTGGTCGAATGATGGAAAGACTAGTTTGCAGAGACTAAAGGTGTCATATAATGATGCCATGAGAACACTGCTAAGGAAACCTAGATGGTGTAGTGCTAGTAACATGTTTGTGGCTGCAGGAGCCAGTACTTTAGAAGCTACCCTAAGAAATCATATGTATAAATTAATCTGCAGGAATAAATGACTCTAAAAATGTAATTTTACTTCGGAGTTACGTGAGTGACTACGTGAAGACCCCGTCCAGCACGCATGCGCGACATTAGCGTTCATGCAGTGCACCCGCGATGAACGGGAGTTCAAGGCGCTCCCACTACAAATTGAAAAGTCGGGCCGACAGGTAAGTTTTACCGTGGCCGTGTGTCTTTTTCTCTGTGGTCTGCTTGTTTTCCAGAAAGAATGAGCAAGACCAGAGGGAAGAAATCTGCAGCTCGCCCCCGTTCGTCCTCCGTTGAGGAATGTTCTTTGGAGGGGGGGCAAGAGGCGAGGCGGGAATAACTACCGCGCTGAGCCCAGCACCACTCGTGCTGCCTGAGCAGCGGGCTGGAGGTGGTACCTGCAGCCAGAACCGGGCGGTAGTGTCCCGTACGATTCGGATGATGAAGATGCCTCACCGCTCGAGAGCGGGCACAGGCAGCCGCCTAAGCCGGATGGAACGGCTTATGGAGCAATTGCTCCAGCGAGATCTGCTGAGAGAGCAGCAGCAAGACTCGCCAAGGGAACTCAGGCACTCCCGCAGTGCCCCAGAGCGGACCCCATGGAAAATGCCGGCACCCCCAACAACATCAACATCAACATCAACCCTCTACAGCCCAGCAGACGCCTCATCGTCCCAGCGAAGAGGCAGAAGAAGCACCAGTAAAACCATGGAGGTAGGTGGGTCTGGTTCCTCTCAGCATATGAGCAGTAGGGGCTCTATACTAACAGGGGGGAGATTGCACTTGTTTTTGGATGCATGGGAATCCATCACTAATGACAAGTATATACTCAGTAGCATTCATGGCTACCTATAAAATTGACTGTGTTCATGAAAACATTCCGCTAGTTCAGCATATACCCCAAAGGGTATTCACCCTCTCAGTCAAAGAGAAACAAGAGGGTCAAGCTGAACTGATGAGGGCTACTAGCAAAAGGTGTCATTGAAAGAACAAAACATGAACCTTTGGAATTTGTGTCTAATATTTTCACTAAAATCAAAAAAGATGGTGGATGTCGCATCATCATTGACTTAACTACTTTAAACAAGTCTGTTAGGTATATACATTTCAAGATGGAAACTTTTGAAACAGCCAAGACTAGAGTTTTCTAGAGGGTACTTTCTAGCAAGCATTGATTTAAAAGATGCCTACTACTCGGTACCCATACACAAGGAGCATCGTAAATACTTAAAGTTTGAAACAGCTATGGCAATTTAAAGCCTTAACAAATGGGCTAACCTCCGCTCCAAGGTTGTTCACTAAAATCTTAAAACCCCGCCTTGGCATTATTGAGGAAACAAAAGCATATAGTCATGGCGTACTTAGACGACATTTTAATAGTAGGGAAATCCTTGGAGACAGCCATTTCGGCAGTAGAGTAGCAGCCACCAAACGTTTGTTTGAAACTTTGGGGTTTGTCATACATCCAGATAATTCCAATTTACACTGTCCACTACCATGGACTATCTTGGATTTACGATTGATACTGTTCGCATGATTGTAACTCTGCCGAAGGGGAAGGGAAAACATCAGAGTTGGCACTATCATGCAACAAACTCATGGATAAACATCAGCCAACCATACGGCAGGTAGCTAGAGTTATTGGTAAAATGGTAGCAGCTTTTCCAGCTGTACAATTTGGGCCTTTGCACTATCAAAATTTGCAAAGAGCAAAAGTGCATGCACTAAAGCAAAACTCAGGTCACTTTGACCGAGCTATGAATTTACCTGCTGAATCCATTCCAGAGTTACAATGGTGGACAATGAACGTAAGGCTCAGCTCCAGTCCCATAATAATCACCAACCCAGTATTAACCATTCAAACGGATGCCAGTGCTTTGGGCTGGGGAGCAACTAACATGCAATCCAGCACAGGGGGCAGATGGACTAATTTTGAATCATCTTGCCTACAGACACGGGGGGGTATCAACTACTTAGAAATGTTGGGTGCGTTTTATGGTTTAAAAAGGCATATTCATCTAATACGCATCATGCACATGTCCGGTTTGCAATTAGATACCATGGTGGTGGCTTATATCAACCACATGGGTGGTGTAAAAGTCGATATCGTTGTGACAATTTGGTCAACCTAATCTGGCAATGGTGTGTCGAAAGACATATTTCGTTATCAGCAACTTACCTACCAGGTAAGAAAAATACAGTGGCAGACACCAGGTCACGCAAATTCAATGATAACATCGAATGGATGTTAAATCCCAAAATATTTGCTGAAATTACAAAGCAATATGGCACACCAGATATCGATCTATTTGCATCCAGGCTTGAATCACCAGGCACCAACGTATGTCGCTTGGGAACCAGACCCTGAGGCAGCAGCAGTTGATGCATTCTCGCTGCATTGGGGGGAAAAATGTTCTTTTATGCTTTTCCTCCCTTCTGCCTCATCAGTCGGGTATTACGCAAGATTCAATTGGATTCCGCTTCAGGAATCTTGATAATACCCGACTGGCCTACACAGCCATGGTTCCCAGTGGCCCTCAACATGGCTGTTGAAACACCGTTGGAATTCCCCAGCAGTCGAGTATTATTAATCACCCAGTGTCAGGCATTAGTCACCCGTTGCCATAACAGAGTCAATCTCCTGGCTTGCAAATTCTGAAAAGACCTCTACTGGGTGGGACTGTCTGAGGACGCCATCAACACGATATCGTGTGTGTGACAATTTGGTCAACCTAATCTGGCAATGGTGTGTGTCGAAAGACATATTTCGTTATCAGCAACTTACTACCAGGTAAGAAAAATACAGTGGCAGACACCAGGTCACGCAAATTCAATGATAACATCGAAATGGATGTTAAATCCCAAAATATTTGCTGAAATTACAAAGCAATATGGCACACCAGATATCGATCTATTTGCATCCAGGCTGAATCACCAGGCACCAACGTATGTCGCTTGGGAACCAGACCCTGAGACAGCAGCAGTTGATGCATTCTCGCTGCATTGGGGGAAAATGTTCTTTTATGCTTTTCCTCCCTTCTGCCTCATCAGTCGGGTATTACGCAAAGATTCAATTGGATTCCGCTTCAGGAATCTTGATAATACCCGACTGGCCTACACAGCCATGGTTCCCAGTGGCCCTCAACATGGCTGTTGAAACACGTTGGAATTCCCCAGCAGTCGAGTATTATTAATCCACCCAGTGTCAGGCATTAGTCACCCGTGCCATAACAGAGTCAATCTCCTGGCTTGCAAAATTCTGAAAAGACCTCTACTGGGCCTGAGGGACTGTCTGAGGACGCCATCAACACGATGACCGCATCCCACCGGGAGTCCACCAGGAGACAATACCTGACCAACATAAGAAAATGGGAACGGTATTGCTCCAAAACAGGAACTACCTACACTACAGCTACAGCCACCAGTGTTTGTGGAGTTTCTGGTTGGATTACATCGGGAAGGACTCAGCTACAGCGCCATTAAATACAGCCAGGAGTGCGTTGTCAGCTTATTTGGTTCCAGCAGCAGGACAACTGGCTTTGGGGTGGGTCCCATCCACTAGTGGTCAAAATCATGAGGGGGCATTTTTTAACACCAATTCCCCCAGACCAAGGTACACTCAGATCTGGGATGTCAGCATTGTACTGACGTACCTTAGGGGATGGCCACCACCCAGGTCACTCACGCTGGAACAACTTACTCTGAAATCAGTCATGCTCATGGCACTAGTGTCAGCTCAAAGGGTACAGTCCCTCCACCTTCTGAAGCTGGACAGCATGACAGAGTCATTGGACTGTTTCACATGTCATATTCAGGGACTGGTCAAACAAACTAGACCAGGTACCATGCCTCCAGTCATGGAGTTCCGGGCATATTCATCTGACCCACGGCTGTGTGCCAAGACCCATCTCGCAAATTACATAGACACAACATACGACTTAAGAGGGAGAGAAAAAGCCTTATGGATAAGCCACAAGAAGCCTCATGGTCAGGTGACGAGCCAAACCATTTCAAGGTGGCTCAAGCAGGTGCTTAAGCCCGCGGGAGAGTCAATACTAATGTTTACAAATCTCACTCCACCAGGGCTGCATCTACGTCGGCGGCTGGCGAGATGGACGTGCCTATGGACCATATTCTGGCCAGAGCAGGCATGGTCCTCGGAAAGAACTTTCCAAAGGTTTTATAATAAGCCGCTGGCGGAACCTGCTACATTTGCAGACAGAATTTTAGAGTCTGCAGATAATATTTAATTTTAAGCCGGGGGAGCTCTCTGTTTTTTGTTGTCATTAATAAACCTTTATTGTTCACAAACAGGTTATTGTTGATTGTAATAACATACTTCCTCCCTCTAAGGTCTTCAGGACAGTGAGTGAAGCATGAGCTGGTACACGGTTCGGATTCACAGAGCTTTGAAGTCTTCACGTAGTCACTCACGTGACTCCGAAGTAAAATAGTAAGATTAAATGAGAACTTACCAGTTCGAAGTTTGATCTGTATTTTATGAGGAGCTACGATGAGGGATTACGTGCCCTCCTCTCCGACCCTCTATTATACAGATCAACTGGTAATTAAGTTCTTATTTTTTCTTTACTATATTTATTTCAATTGTTGTGTTTTTTCTGTGAATCCACACCGCTGCTTTTTGAAGAAATGTCGTGCAGGCGTGCTGGACGGGGTCTTCACGTAATCCCTGCCTGTTTTGCTGATAATATGAACCTCTCTCCACCCCCCCCCCCCCCCATTGTATCATGACTTTGTTTGCAACTCCAGTTTCATAGGTTTGAACAGCAGCACCAGCTGCCGATAGGACTTTCAATAGTCAGAGGTTGGTGAATATCCACTGTTACATGTGTTGAAGCAAATACTAAACTTACAGGGCTCTGTTTTCCAGCTTCTCTGCATGTGAGGTGAAAGCACAGGCTGTGCTCAGCAAAGCACTAAGTTCAGGAGGCTGAGGGAGGGAGGAAAAACTGCTGTCGGCCCTGCATTTCTCATTCTTAAATATCAGCGATTGTCCATCCACTGTCATGCCTTTCAGCAAAGCTCCCCATCTCATAGACAACTACTTTCTCATCCATTGTAATTTCAACGTGAGTGACCGTAACATAATAGAATTCTTCTGTGAGAAGGCAAGAGTATGGTTCATGGGTTTGGAGGGATATGGACCAAACGCAGGCAGGTGGGACTAGTGTAGCTGGGACATGTTGGTCGATGTGGGCAATTTGGGTTGAAGGGCCTGTTTCCACAGTATCAATCTATGATTCTATGACTAAGTTTGCTCCACCATTCAATCTATCTTTCTGCTGATCTATCTTTCCATCTCAACCCCATTCTCCTGCCTTCTCCCCATACCCTTTACTAATTAAGAATCTGTCAAAAACCGCTTTAAAAATACACAAATCCTGGAACCTTCTGATGAAACATCGAGTACCATGTGATGTGACATGATAAATTGTTGTATCAAACACTGTCAGAGTTTAATACCTTCAATAAAGGCTGTAGAGATTGATAGCTTTTCCTGTTATTGGTCCTTGCAAGGAGTAACTAAAGAGACTATCTCTATAGGAGATTAGGAAAAGGGGAGATGCAGCGAGACCTGGGTGTCATGGTACACCAGTCATTGAAAGTAGGCATGCAGGTGCAGCAGGTTGTGAAGAGAGCGAATGGTATGTTGGCATTCATAGCAAAAGGATTTGAGTACAAGAGCAGGGAGGTTCTACTGCAGTTGTACAGGGTCTTGGTGAGGCCACACCTGGAGTATTGCGTGCAGTTTTGGTCTCCTAATCTGAGGAAAGACATTCTTGCCATAGAGGGAGTACAGAGAATGGTTCACCAGACTGATTCCTGGGATGGCACGACTTCCATATGAAGAAAGACTGGATAGACTTGGCTTGTACTCGCTGGAATTTAGAAGATTGAGGGGTGATCTCATAGAGACTTACAAAATTCTTAAGGGGTTGGAACAGGCTAGATTCAGGAAGATTGTTCCCGATGTTGGGGAAGTCCAGGACAAGGGGTCAAAGTTTAAGGATAAGGGGGAGGTCTTTTAGGACCGAGATGCGAAAATCATTTTTCACACAGAGAGTGGTGAATCTGTGGATTTCTCTGCCACAGAAGGTAGTTGAGAACCAGTTTGTTGGCCATATTTAAAAGTACTTGGATGTGGCCCTTGTGGCTGAAGGGATCTGGGGGTATGGAGAGAAGGCAGGTACAGGATATTGAGTTGGATGATCAGCCATGATCATATTGAATGGGTTGGTGCAGGCTCGAAGGGCGAATGGCCTGCTCCTGCATATAATTTCTATGTTTCTATGTTTCTATAATACTAAAACTCTTTGTCGTGTGTGTGTGTGTGTGTGTGTGCGCGTGTGTGTGTGTGTGTGTGTGTGTGTGTGTGTGTGTGTGTGTGTGTGTGTGTGTGTGTGTGTGTGTGTGTGTGTGTGTGTGTGTGTGTGTGTGTGTGTGTGTGTGTGTGTGTGTGTGGTTCATTCCTATTTTCTTGGAAACGCTAGGCCGCAGCCTTCCCAGTTTCACACAATCTACTCACAGGCGATAAACATTGTCCCCGTCACATACCCACCTGTATTTCTGACATCACAATGCACTCGCAAGGCAGGATGGCGCACTCCAGTGCACGCGGCGACGGCGGCAGCCGATGCCCGATGCCCAGTGGCGAGGGGGGGCCGTGGACCCTGGCTGGAGCCGAGCCTGGTGCTGGAGCTGGAGTGAGGGCCGAGCCCGGGGCTTGGAATGGGACCGTGACTGGGGCCGAGAAAGAACCGGCCGCTGGAACCAAGGACGAGTCTGGGTCCCTGGTCAGGGACGAGCCCGGAGATGAAGTCGGGGCCTGGACTGTTGCCCAGGTGGCGGCCGGGCTGACGGCTGGAGGCTACAGCCAGGGCCAGGCCCGTGTACAAGAACCAGGCCAAATTCCAGGCCCTAGTGCTGCTCCACGACCTGGGCAGATCCTGGGGCAGGGAATGGAGTGAGGGGAGGAGGATGATGGAAAACGAGGAGGAGGGAGATGGGATGGGGAGTGGTTGTGGTAGAGGGAGATGGGGGGGGGGGGGGGTGGAGGAGGGAAATGGGAAGGGGTGGAGGAGGGAGATGGCCCCTATCTATCTACCCTCACTCCCACCTCTCTCTACCCCCTCCCTCTCTACACCCTCCCTCTCTACCCCCCTCCCTCTCCCTCCCTTGCCCTCTCTCTCTCTACCCTCCCTGCCCCCCTTCCCCCCCCCCCCCCACCCTCTACCTCCTCCCTCTCCCTCTACTCCTCTCCCTCTCTCTTAGAGTAACTCTCTCTGGAATACATCCAGTGAATTGACCTCCAATACCTACTGTGGCAGAGAATTCCACAGATTCACAACTCTTGGGTGAAAACGTTTTTTTTTCTTATCTTAGCTCTAATTGGCCTCCCCTTTATTCTTAAACTGGGACCCCTGGTTCTGAACTCCCCCAATTTCAGGAAAGTTGCCCGCTACAAGTAATATAGGCAATCCTGCTTAATACCATTGCACCATATCAAATTTAGACCCGAACTGCAGACCTGAATGGTTCATCTTCGCCTCCCCACTACGTGCCCGTCGGACAATGGGACCACAAACCCACCCGAAGGCTCATCGGACGACGGGGCCTGTTCGAAGGCCCGGTGGACGGCATAACTGGGAGAGAGCTGGAGACGTCGGACGTGAGGAGCAAGGGCTGGCAGGAGGGTGACCCTGGGTAATGCCTCCAGTGTCTTCAAGGTTGGCTGCAGGAGGCGCCCTTGAGGCGAGGATGGTCAGGCGAGGAGAGGAGAGGGACGTCAGTTCGCTGGAACTGCTCCAGTACATTAATTAGTTTCGAGATACAGCACAGAAACAGGCCCTTCGGCACACCGAGTCCGCACCGACCAATGACCCCCCCGCATATTAACACTGCCCTACGCTCGGGACAATTTACATTTACACCAAGCCAATTAACCTACAAACCTGTACATCTATGGAGTTTGGGAGGAAACCGAAGATCTTGGAGAAGACCCACACAGTCACAGGGAGAACAAACAAACTCCGTACAGACAGCACCCGTGGTCAGGATTGAACCTGGGTCTCCGGCGCTGCAAGCGCTGTAACCAGCAACTCTACTGCTGCGCCATCAAGCCGCCCTAATTATATTATTAACTCTATTCAGAATGTACCATTAAATGTTTTACATTCATTGCTTGAAATTTAATTTGTGAAATATGAACACAAATATGAACACAGACATCAGGGAAGTACTAGAGGTGCTGGCATTGTCAGTGACAGCCATTACATGCATTCAAAAATAATCTCAAACAAGAGCAGGGTGTTTTTATTTTGTTTATTTAACGTTAATGGTTATTCCAAGTGTTGCATTATTTCACATTCATTTACAGTGCCCACCATGACATTTGGGACTGAGTCTGATCATTTATTCATTTGCCTCTGTACTCCACAATTTCAGATTTGTCCTAGAGAAAAATCACATGTGGTTAAAGTGCACATTGTCAGATTTTAATAAAATCAAATTTTATACATTTTGGTTTCACCATGTAGAAATTACAATCACCCGATCTGAACCCAATTGAGAATGCCTTTTATATGCTGAAGAGAAAACTGAAGGGGACTAGCCCCCAAAACAAGCATAGGCTAAAGATGGCTGCAATACAGGCCTGGCAGAACATCACCAGAGAAGACACCCAGCAACCGGTGATGTCCATGAATCGCAGATTTCAAGCAGCCATTGCATGCAAAGGATATGCAACAAAATACTTTCATTTCCATGACATTGCTGTTTCCCAAACATTATGGTGCCCTGAAATCAGGGGGACTATGTATAAACACTGCTGTAAGTTCTACATGGTGAAACCAAAATGTATAAAAATGGACTTTATTAAAATCTGCCAATGTGTACTTAAACCACATAATTTATTCTATTACAAATCTCAATTTGTGGAGTACAGAGGCAAATAATTAATTAAAGGGTCTTTGTCCCAAACATTATGGAGGCACTGTAACAAACACATGTCTGAAAACTTTTACAGGTTATAATTTCTATCTATTCAGCATTAAAAAGTAATAGTATTAAACATTTATCGGCTTGAGCTTTAGGTATTGAGCTTGGGTTTGTGCTGCATTTCACGTTTCCTCGGAGATGTGCGTTAATCTGAGGAGAAGATGCTCCTGGAGTTACACGCAGGATCCAATGTGCAGCTCTCTGCAATGAATGAACAGCACAAGTGACGTTTATTATCGACATACATTCACCCATCTCCAACAACAGCGTTACCATCGTAACATTTAAGAAACAATTAGCCGGGTACATGTTTGGGACACGTTTAGGTTATGGGCCAGAGTACAGACTAGTGTAGATGGGACATGTTGGCCGGTGTGGGCAAGTTGTGCGAAAGACCTGTTTCCATGCTGTATGACTTTATGACTAAAGCTATTGAAACATTTAAAGCATAACATTGCCAACTCATGAGACATCGAGAAGGAATTAATATCCATTTGAGCTTGGTGAATAATCCAATCCGTGAAATGGACCAGGTAATGCTGGAAGTACTCAGCAGGTTGGGCAGCATCCGTGGAGAGGGAAACCGAGTTAATTTTTCATTTCCATCGCTTTTAGAGGTTAGAGAAGTAAAGCAAGTTAGAGCATCGCTCTGAGTCAGCACCGACGCAAATGACCTTATTCTTTTAGGATGGTACAGTGGCGCAGCGGTAGAGTTGCTGCCTTACAGCGCTAGACGTCCGGATTTGATCTTGACTACGGGCACAGGTTTAAGGTGAGAGGGGAAAGATTTAAAAGAGACTGGAGGGACAACATTTTAACAGAGGATGATACATGTATGGAACAAGAGGTAGTTGAGGCAGATGTAATTAAGACAATTGGAAACAAATCCATTGGAGCAGTCTCTCAAGATTCAGGAACAGTTTCTTCCCAATTGTAATCAGGCAACTGAATGATCCTACCACAACCAGAGAGCAGTGCTGAACTACTATCTACCTCTTTGGTGACCCTTGGACTATCCTTGATCGGACATTGCCGGTTTTACCTTGTTCTAAACATTATTCCCCTATCGTGTATCTACTGTTTACACGGTAAATGGCTCGATTGTAATCAGGTATTGTCTTTCTGCTGACTGGACACCACAAAACAAAAGCTTTTCACTGTACCTCGGTACATGTGGCAATAAACTAAACTCAAACTAAATGACTTGGCTAAAACGGGGCGCCCAGCGTTTTCTGCTTCTGTTCCAGATTTCTAGCATCAACAGTTTCTGTGATTATTAAAACGCTGCAGTTTTCTTCCCATTAACACCCAATCCCCAATCCCTCTGCTAGTCCTCCCCATCTCCCCCACCCCAGAGCCATGGTGTTGGGAAGTGGAGGAACTAAACTCAACTGAATTGAAAGCGGGTTAAAGTGGCAGCATCTCACCAGCAGTGCAGCAGGTTCCCACCGCGGCGCATTTCCCGTCGTTCGTGCCACAGAGCCTGCCGGCAGGTTCGCAGGGAGAGGGCAGGTAGGCTTCCTTTTGGCACCTCAAAGTCTCCGACGTTCCGAAAGAAACAGCCGATCTCCTCCCCGCAGAGATCTTGGCCCCGAAGCACTGGCCTCTGTTGCCGGGACCACAAGGCATGCACTGGGCAAGAGCACAGAATGGATTACATCAGTAAGACCAGTCTCTGACAGAGATAAAACCAGTATCAACAAACCCCAATGGCAACACCAAACTTGTTATGGAAAAGCGAGGCACTGCAGATGCGCAGGCAGGTGGGACGAATGTAGCTGGGACATGTTAGCTGGTGTGGGCACGTTGTGCCGATGGGCTTGTTTCCACACTGTATCACTCCATGACTCTATGACTCTGGGTGGAAGATTGCAACCTTCACGTGGTCCGCCCTGTTCCGACTAATGCAATCAACTCGACGTGCACAAATGGAAGATCAAATAGAACAAGTTGTCCAACAACTTTAGGCTGTGCACGCCACACGAAAGAAGAAGAAGGTTCTATTACTCCAAAAAAAAGACAAAGTGTTGGAGTAATTCATCGGGTCAGGCAGACTCTCTGTACAACATAGAGTCATACAGCAGGGAAACAGGCCCTTCGGCCCAACTTGCCCATGTTGCGATGTTATTGAAGAGCTTTCCCCTGTTGATCAATCACACCATCATTAGTGCAATTTAGAATCTTTACAATTAGTATATTCGTTTGGCCGACAGGGTCTGTTCATTTTCATTATAAATCTCAGCTACCAATCCCTATGCCCAGCTGCACACAAACTGCCTCTCTCTGTGGTGGAATTATAATACTTTGAGAAAATATTATTGGGCCCTGAATACTTTGTCTTTCCCTGAATTAATTTTGTCCCACATAGAAAACTCCAATCTGATAACTTGAGAATGTTCCACTCTATTGAAATACAAAAAGAAGTCCTCAATATTTGCTTTTGTGGTTAAACTCCCAGTTTCCATTTGTTGCCCATTCACACTGTCAGTTCCTGTAACAAACCTCTTTGCTGGACAAGGCCAGGTGTGGCTGCTTGTCTTTGGGATGAATTGTATCAGTGTTGGACAGAGAAGCAATTTGCAAATACTTATCTCAATCCCAATCCCTTTGCAACCTGTCTGACTGCAGGCTTCTCCACTGCCGTGGTGAATCCCAACATCGGAGCCAAACACAGGCAAATGGGACTAGTTTACTTCAGAGATACAGCACAGAAACAGGCCCTTCAGCCCACCGACTCCGCACCGAGCAGAGATCTCTAAATGCTAACACTATCCTACACACACTAGGGACAATTTACAATTAAACCAAGCCAATTAACCTACAAACCTATACATCTTTGGAGTGTTGGAGGAAACCGGAGATCCGGAGAAAACCCACCCAGGTCATGGGGAGAACATACAGACTCCGTGCAGACAAGCACCCAGAGTCAGGATCGAAACCATATAACCATATAACCATATAACAATTACAGCACGGAAACAGGCCCTCTCGGCCCTTCCAGTCCGTGCCGACCATTTGTTTTCCCCTAGTCCCATCTACCTGCACTCAGACCATACCCCTCCATTCCCTTCACGTCCATATACCTATCCACTTTACTCTTAAATGTTAAAATCGATCCTGCCTCCACCACCTCTGCTGGAAGCTCATTCCACACAGCCACCACCCTCTGAGTAAAGAAGTTCCCCTCACGTTACCCCGAAACCTCTGTCCCTTAATTCTCATGTCATGCCCTCTTGTTTGAATCTTCCCTACCCTCAATGGGAAAACGTATCCACGTCAACTCTGTCTATCCCTTTCTTCATTTTAAAGACCTCAATCAAGTCCCCCTTAACCTTCTGCGCTCCAAAGAATAAAGACCTAACTTGTTCAACCTTTCTCTGTAACATAGTTGCTGGAACCCTGGCAACATTCTAGTAAATCTCCTCTGTACTCTCTCTATTTTGTTGACATCCTTCCTATAACTAGGCGACCAAAATTGTACACCATACTCCAGAATTGGTCTTACCAATGCCTTGTACAATTTTAACATTACTTCCCTACTCCTATATTCAATGCTCTGATTTATAAAGGCCAGCACACCAAAGGCTTTCTTTACCAGGTCTCTGGTGCTGTAAGGCAGCAACTGATCCTGACATTAAAACCATTAGATTAGTTGCATGTAGTTGGGCTGTAGGGCCTGTTTCTATGCTGTGTGACTCGAAACACCAAGTACCATTATCCTACACAGTAGCTCCACTGAGAACTGATCTCTGATTTCCTGAGGGCAATATTCCCTGGAACGTGAGTGTTCAGGACACATTTTTGTCAAAGATTAGTGTGGATGACACACTAAGACCACAGCTTATGAACAGAGGGTTTGCATTCAACAGTCTGTACAGGATAGGTCACCAACTCTTACACCACAGCCAGTCTAGTTGGAAGACAACCTCGGTTAAGGACCATGCCAATGCCTGTCAGAGTCTGTGGGAAGAACCCTGGGCTACATTCAGTACGGAGCAGTTGTGACATTCCGTACTGGTTCTCAAAAATAAATCATGATGAGCTATTAGTACTGGACGATGCGTGAAGAACGCTTCTCCTTACCTGTCTGATGCCCATGTCCATGATGGATCGTTTGCCTCCTTGAGGACAGTTGCTGATGTAACAAGCCGAAGAGAAGGAGACGAGGAAGAGGAGACCGACAGGGAGGCAAGCGGAGTGCATGATGTTCTCCTGGTGTGTCTGACAACAGGAAACCTTCCAAACTGCACTGAGCAACTTCCAATCCACTCCCTTTTTATACCCTTCAAAATGCTCCGTGCACTGGGATGCTATCATGTTACTAATTTTTTGCTGGCTGATTATACTCATACAATGCAACTCACAATTCACCTGAGGTCAATCCATGACCTCGATATTTTAATTTTATAAATGCTTAATTTATTTAATGCATAAAAGTGCAGGCCATTCCAAACTGAATTATCATTTACCAATTAAAAACTACTAATGTATTTTAATGCATAAAGATCAGCACAATCAAGGTATGGGTGAAAATTAACAGTCCAAATTAGTGTGATTTAGGGAAAGGTTTGGGAGTCAGATGTGTCTGGAATTGATGAGGTCACAAATTGGACTGAGCTTTCCACCAGAAAACATGAATGAGTTTGAGCAGACTCAGTGTGATGTCATCAATGGGAATCGGATCCAGATAAAGACAAGAGCGAATGGTAGAGTTGATGAATGGACCTACAACAGCTTTGGTGAAACTACTGGATCTATAGAACTTTGCTATTCAAGTTCACACCACCAAGTTATAGCATCCAAGGGCTGTGTTATAGGAAAGATGGTGTCAGACTGGAAAGGGTACGGAGAAGATTTACAAAGATGTTGCCAGGACTCAAGGGCCTGAGCTATAGGGAGCGGTTGTGCAGACTTGGACTCTATTCCTTGGAGTGCAGGAGAATGAGGGGTGATCTTATTGAAGTGTGCAAAATCATGAGAGAAATTGATCAGGTAAACGCACAGAGTCTCTTGCACAGAGAGAACCAGTGGACATACTGTAGGTTTAAGGTGAGTGGGGAAAGATTTAATAGGAAACTGTGGGATCATTTTTTTACACAATGGGTGATGGGTGTATGGAACGAGTCGCCAGAGGAGGTAGTTGAGGCAGGGACTATCGCAACATTTAAGAAATAATAGACTAAGTATTCCCAGCTTCACACAGGAGGGCTGGTCCCCCGATGCAATATTCCACCTCTCCACCAATTCCAATATTGCTGGCCAGCTGGCCAGTGCTCTCTGGAGCGCTAGTATGTGTGTTGTGGGTCAAAGGGACTGGTTTCCAGAGGGCTAGTATGGACATTGTGGGCCGAATGGATTCTTGGGCTGGCAGCTCAGTCACTCTGGCCAGGCAGCATTTTAGAACCAATAGAGACACTTTTTGCAAGCATTTTAGAACCAATAGAGACACTTTTTGCATGTATTTAGAACCAATAAAGACACTTTTTGCTAGCATTTTAGTACCAATAGAGACACTTATTGCAAGCATTTTAGAACCAATAGAGACACTTTTTTCAAGTATTTTAGAACCAATTCACTTTTTGCAAGCATTTGAGAACCAATAGACTCTTTCAGCAAGCATTTTAAAACCAATAGATACACTCTTTCAGCAAGCATTTTAGAACCAATAGAGACACCTTCGGCAAGCATTTTTGAACCAATAGAGAGACATTTTGCAAGCATTTTAGAGCCAATAGAGACAGTTTTTGCAAGCAATTTTGAACCAATAGAGACACCTTTTGCAAGCAATTTAGAACCAATGGACACTTTTTACAAGCAATTTAGACCAATAGTGACACATTTTGCAAGCATTTTTGAACCAACAGACACTTTTTGCAAGCATTTTAGAAGCAATACCTTTTTGGCAAGCATTTTAGAACCAATAGAGACACTTTTTGCAAACAATTTAGAACCAATATAGACATGTTTTGCAAGCAATTTAGAACCAATTGAGACACTTTTTGCAAACATTTTTGAACCAATAGAGACTTTCTGCAACCATTTTAGAACCAATGGAGGCACTTTCTGCAACCATTTTAGAACCAATAGAGACACTTTTTGCAAGCATTTTTGAACAAATAGAGTGACATTTTGCAACCATTTTAGAACCAACTGACATTTTTGCAACCATTATAGGACCAATAGGCACTTTTTGCAAGCATTTTAGAAATAGACACTTTTTGCAAGCATTTTAGAAATAGACACTTTTTGCAAGCATTTTAGAACCAATGGAGATAGTTGCAAGCATTTTCGAACCAATAGTTAGATATTTTGCAAGCATTTTAGAACCAATAGAGACACTTTTCACAAGCAAATTAGAACAATTAGAGACACTTTCTGCAACTTTTACAACGAATAGAGACACTTTTTGCAAGCATTTTAGAACCAAAAGAGACACTTTTTGCAAGCATTTTAGAACCAATAGAGACACTTTTTGCAAGCATTTTAGAACCAAAAGAGACACTTTTTGCAAGCATTTTAGAACCAATAGAGACACTTTTTGCAACCATTTTACAACCAGTAGAGACACTTTTTACAAGCATTTTACAACCAATAGAGACACTTTCTGCAACCATTTTACAACCAATAGACACTTTAATGAAACCATTTTAGAACCAATTGAGACACTTTTTGCAAGCATTTTAGAACCAATAGACACTTTTTGCAAGCATGTTAGAACCAATAGGGACACTTTTTGCAAGCATTTTAGAACCAATAGACCCTTTTTGCAACCATTTTAGAACCAAAAAATACACTTTTTGCAACCATTTTAAAACCAATAGACATTTTTTGCAACCTTTTTCGAACCACATTAAGGGCACTCACAGTTGCGTAGACATGTGTTCAATGCTATTCAGAGCTCAGAGAGACTGAGTGAGGCACACCACTGGCTTCCTCCATCTTGCAGACTGAGTGATGCACACCACTTCCTGATTTTATAGTCCCTCCCCCTCCCTCCAGCAGGGGCAGCAGAGAGAATGGTGAATATGTTAAGAACAGTAATATCTCTCTGATTTTTAATCGATGTGAAAAATCTTCTGGTCCAGGAAGGCGGAGGAGGGCTCTGAGCGAGGTGGCCAAAAATGCCGGCCGTAGGTGGTGGCATTCTCTCGGAAATCACAGCACAGCGAGCCAAAAGCGGTCAAGATCAGACTTTTAGTAATATAGATTTAGACAGGCACATGGATAAGGCACGTTAAATGTGAGGTTATCCACTTTGGTGGCAAAAACAGGAAGGCAGGTTATTATCTAAATGGTGTCAAGTTGGGAAAAGGGGAAGTACAACGGATCAGGGGTTCCTCATTCATCAGTCACTGAAAGGATGCATGCAGGTACAGAAGGCAGTGAACAAAGCGAATGGCATGTTGGCCTTCAAAACAAGAGAAGATTATTATAGAAGGAAAAAGGACCTCCTGCAGTTGTGCAGGGCCTACTCCTGCATCTATTGTCTATTGTCAATTGTCTATTGTGACAGTGAGAGTAGGAATGGAATGAGGTGGAGGATAAATGCGTGGCTGAGGGACTGGTACAATGGGCAGGGATTCAAGTTTCTTGATCACTGGGACCTCTTTTGGGGAAGGCATGATCTGTACACAAAGGACGGGTTGCACTTGAACCCGAGGGGGACCAATATCCTGGCAGTGAGATTTGCAAAGGCTACTGGGGGGACTTTAAACTAGAAAGGCTGGGGGGAGGGACTTGGGTAGAGGGGGCTAGGGGACAGGATGTGGGGCAAGAGGCAGAGAAGGGAAGAACTCGGACCCAAAATGTAGACGAGAAAGAGGAAAAAGATAATAGACAGAGAATAAGGGATGGTGGGTTTCTAAAATGTGTATTTTTTAATGCTAGGAGCATTGTAGGAAAGGTGGATGAACTTATTGACACCTGGAAATATGATGTTGTGGCAATCAGTGAAACATGGTTGTGATTGGAGGGCTGTGATTGGAAACTAAATATTACAGGATTCCGTTGCTTCAGGTGTGATAGAATTGGAGGGACCAGACGTGGAGGTGTTGCATTGCTTGTCAGAGAGGATATTACAGCAGTGCTTTGGCAAGATAGATTGGAGGGCTCGTCTAGGGAGGCTATTTGGGTGGAACTGAGAAGTGGGAACGGTGTAGCAACACTTTTAGGGGTGTATTATAGACCGCCAAATAGGGAGCGAGAATTGGAAGAACAAATATGCAAGGAGATAGCAGATATTAGTAGTAAGCACAAGGTAGTGATTGTGGGAGATTTCAATTTTCCAAAAATAGACTGGGAAACACATTCTGTGGATGGGCTGGATAGTTTGGATTTTGTAAAATGTGTGCAGGATAGTTTTTTGCAGCAGTACATAGAGGTATCGACCAGAGAAGGGGCAGTGCTGGACCTCCTGTTAGGAAATGAGGTAGGTCATGTGACGGAGGTATGCGTTGGTGAGCACTTCGGGACCAGTGATCACAATACCATTAGTTTCAATATAATTATGGAGAGAGTCAGAACTGGACCTAGGGTGGAGATTTTGATTGGAGAAAGGCTAACTTTGAGGGAATGTGTAAGGATTTAAAAGGAGTGAATTAGGACACTTTGTTTTATGAGAAGGATGTAGAAGAGAAATGGAGGACATTTAAAGGGAAAATTGTAAGAGTACAGAATCTTTATGTCCCTGTTAGGTTGAAAGGAAATAGTAAAAATTGGAAAGAGCCATGGTTTTCAAGGGAAATTGGACACTTGTTTCGAAAAAAGAGAGATATCTACAATAATTACAGGAGGCATGGAGTAAATGAGGTGCTAGAGGAGTATAAAAAATGTAAAAAGAATCTTAAGAAAGAAATTAGGAAGGCTAAAAGAAGATATGAGGTTGCTTTGGCAAGAAAGGTGAAAGTAAATCCAAAGGGTTTCTACAGCTATATTAATAGCAAAAGGATAACGAGGGATAAAATTGGACCATTAGAGAGCCAGAATGGACAGCTATCTGCAGAGCCAAAAGAGATGGGGGAGATATTGAACAATTTCTTTTCTTCGGTATTCACCAAGGAGAAGGATATTGAACTCCGTGAGGTAAGGAAAAAAAGTAGAGTAGCTATGGAAACTATGAGATTCAAAGAGGAGGAAGTACTGGCACTTTTGAAAAATATAAAAGTGGAAAGGTCTCCAGGTCCTGACAGGATATTCCCTAGGACATTGAGGGAAGTTAGTGTAGAAATAGCAGGAGCTATGACAGAAATATTTCAAATGTCATTAGAAACGGGAATAGTGCCGGAGGATTGGCGTACGGTGCATGTTGTTCCAATGTTTAAAAACGGTTCAAAGAATAAACCTAGCAATTATAGACCTGTTAGTTTGACGTCAGTGGTGGGCAAATTAATGGAAAGGATGAGAGGTAATATACATAAGCATCTGGATAAACAGGGTTTGATCAGGAACAGTCAACATGGATTTGTGCCTGGAAGGTCATGTTTGACAAACCTTCTTGAATTTTTTGAAGCGGTTACTAGGGAAATTGATGAGGGTAAAGCAGTGGATGTTGTCTATATGGATTTCAGTAAGGCCTTTGACAAGGTTCCCCATGGAAGGTTGGTTAAGAAGGTTCAATCTTTGAGTGTTAATGGCGGAGTAGCAAGATGGATTCAACAGTGGCTGAATGGGAGATGTCAGAGAGTAATGGTGGATGGCTGTTTGTCAGGTTGGAAGCCGGTGACCAGTAGGGTGGCTCAGGGATCTGTGTTGGGTCCACTGTTGTTTGTCATGTACATCAATGATCTGGATGATGGGGTGGAAAATTGGATAAGTAAGTATGCAGATGATACTAAGATAGGTGGTGTTGTGGATAATGAAGTAGATTTTCAAAGTCTACAGAGAAATTTGGGCCATTTGGAAAAGTGGGCTGAAAGATGGCAGATGGAGTTTAATGCTGTTAAGTGTGAAGTGCTACATCTTGGCAGGACAAATCAAAATAGGACGCACATGGTAAATGGTAGGGAATTGAGGAATGCTGTGGAACAGGGAGATCTAGGAATAACTGTGCACCCTGAAGGTGGAATCATATAACCATATAACCATATAACCATATAACAATTACAGCACGGAGACAGGCCCTCTCGGCCCTTCCAGTCCGTGCCGACCATTTGTTTTCCCCTAGTCCCATCTACCTGCACTCAGACCATACCCCTCCATTCCCTTCACGTCCATATACCTATCCACTTTACTTTTAAATGTAATCGCATGTAGATAGGGTGGTAAAGAAAGCCTTTTGTGTGCTGGCCTTTATAAATCAGAGCATTGAATATAGGAGTAGGGAAGTAGTGTTAAAATTGTACAAGGCATTGGTAAGACCAATTCTGGAGAATGGTGTACAATTTTGGTCGCCTAAGGAAAGATGTCAACAAAATACAGAGGAGATTTATTAGAATGTTGCCTGGGTTCCAGCAACTATGTTACAGAGAAAGGTTGAACAAGTTAGCTCTTTATTCTTTGGAGCGCAGAAGGTTAAGGGGGGACTTGATTGAGGTCTTTAAAATGATGAAAGGGATAGACAGAGTTGACGTGGATAAGCTTTTCCCATTGAGGGTAGGGAAGATTCAAAAAAGAGGGCATGACATGAGAATTAAGGGATAGAAGTTTAGGGGTAACGTGAGGGGGAACTTCTTTACTCAGAGAGTGGTGCTGTGTGGAATGAGCTTCCAGCAGAAGTGGTGGAGGCAGGATCGATTTTAACATTTAAAAGTAAAGTGGATAGGTATATGGGCGGGAAGGGAATGGAGGGGTATGGTCTGAGTGCAGGTAGATGGGATTAGGGGAAAACAAATGGTCGGCACGGACTGGAAGGACCGAGAGGGCCTGTTTCCGTGCTGTAATTGTTATATGGTTATATGGTTATTGATATGGGCCAAACACAGGCGGGCGGGACTAATGTAGATAGGACATATTGGTCAGTGTGGGCAGGTTGGGCCGATGGGCCTGTTGCCACACTGTATCACGTTGTGACTCTGACTTCAGGACTAGGGGTCCCAACCTGAGACATCATCTGGCCATTCCCCCACCGATATTACCTGAACTGTTGAGTTCTTCCTGCACTTTGTGTTTTGCTCAAGGTTCCAGCATCTGCATGTTCTTATATAGCCCTGTGTCTCCCATTGCCGCTTGTGGATCCAGTTTCCCAACATGGCCTGGATCTCCATGGTTGCTAACCTTCTGGACCAGGCTCCCACCTAGACCTAGTCCAAGGCCTTCAGTCCATGAGAACAAACCGCTAGTGTTATGCCTAGTTCCAACATAATAGCAGGGGGGAGGGAGAGGGGGTGCTGAGTACAATGAGGGGCCTGTGTGTGGGGGGGGGGGGCTGACGAGAACAGAGATGACCCCAGCGAGAAGGGGCCACCAAGAACAAGGAGGGAGCTAGTGGGGGGATCCACTGAGAAAAAAGAGTGACCATTGGGTACTCATTAGAGTACTTTTGTAACTTTGTCACCGGCAGACATGTGGCGACTCTTTGTATATTTTGTGTATTGTTTGCAAAAACAGAGAATTTCACTGTACCGAGGTACACGTGACAATGTCGTGTCACTGAGCCATTGGATCATTGAACTGCACTGCTCTGCATCAAAGAATTCCGTGTGCCCTTTAACCAAATTATTGGTGTGATCTATGAACACATGTTACCACATGCCGCTGTTCCTCCACACTGCTCTGTAACCTATTGGGCTTATTCTCACCTTTCTGCATCTCCTCACCTTACACTTCTCCAGACTGAATTCCACTTTTCTCCCAACCAAAGACCCTGTAGGATCTTTGCTCCCAACTAACCGGACCGTTCAGGCATTCCTGTGGTTCAAAGCTGCTGCAAACGTTAGTTTAGTTTAGTTCATAGTCACATGTACCGAGGTGGGGTGAAAAGCTTTTGTTGCGTGCTCACCAGTCGATGGAAAGTCTATGTATGATTCTAATCGAGCCGTCCACAGTGTACAGATACGTACAGATAAAGGGAATAATGTTTAAAGTAAGTAATGCTGCCTCTGGCGTAGAGGTTTGAAGGAGTGGGCGATTGTAATGCGTGATCGCAGATCCACTTTAGTTTAGTTTAGATTAAAGATACAGTGTGGAAACAGGCCCTTCGGCCCCTCATGTCCGTGCTGACCAGTGATACCCACATATTAACACTATCCTACACACACACTAGGGACAATTTTTCAACTTTGCCAAGCCAATTAACCAACAAACCTGTACCTCTTTGGAGTGTGGGAGGAAACCGGAGTTCCCAGGGAAAACCCACACAGGTCACGGGGAGAATGTACAAACGGCGTACAGACAGCACCCGCAGTCAGGATAGAACCTGGGTCTCACCTGTAACTCTACCGCTGCGCCACCGTGCAGCCACTTCTGGCACCGGCGTGCAGGGAGTCGCCTGGCTTGGGCACCTTTTGGTATCATCGCCTTACGCTTCAATTTAAATCATTAATGTATATTACGAAAATTAAGAGACGCCGTAGTGGGGAGTGTCTCTGTAGTGGGGAGTGGGCAGATGCATGGCAGATTATGTTTAATGCAGATATATGTGAGGTTATCCACTTTGGTAGCAAAAACAGGAAGGCAGATTACTATCTAAATGGTGTCAAGTTGGGAAAAGGGGAAGTACAACGGGATCTTGGGGTCCTTGTACCTCAATCTATGAAAGTAAGCATGCAGGTACAGCAGGCTGTGAAGAAAGTGAATGGCCTGTTGGCCTTTACAACAAGAGCAATCGAATATAGGAGCAAAGAGGTCCTTCTGCAGTTGTACAGAGCCCTAGTGAGACCACGCCTGGAGTATAGGTGCAGGAGTAGTCCATTCGGCCCTTCGAGCCAGCACCGCCATTCAATATGATCATGGCTGATCATCCAAAATCAATACCCCTTTCCTGCTTTTTCCCCATATCCCCTGATTCTGTTCGTCCTTAGAGTAACTCTCTCTGGAATACATCCAGTGAATTGGCCTGCAATACCTTCTGTGGCAAAGAATTCCACAGATTCACAACTCTCTGGGTGAAAAGGTTTGTTCTCATCTTAGTTCTAAATGGCCAACCCCTTATTCTTAAACTGGGACACCTGGTTCTGAACTCCCCCAATACTGGGAAAGTTGGCCACGACAAGTAATATAGACAATCCTGCTTAATACCATTGCACCATATCAAATTTAGACCCGAACTGCAGGCCTAAATGGTTCATCTTCTCCTCGGACGATGGGACCACTAACCCACCCGAAGGCTCGTTGTACGACGGGGCCCGTTCGATGGATCAGTGGATGACATAACTAGGAGGAAGCTGGAGACGTCGGACGTGAGGAGCAGGGGTTGGCAGGAGAGTGACCCTGGGTAATGCCTCCAGTGTCTTCAAGGTCGGCTGCAGGTGGCGCCCCTGTGGCGAGGATGGCCAGGCGAGGAGAGGAGAGGAGAGGGACGTCAGTTCGCTGGAACTGCTCGAGTACATTAATTAGTTTAATTACTGTCACGTGGCAGAGAGAAAACAGGGAATTACAAGAGAGAAAACGGAGAATTACAGACCAGTTAGCCTGACTTCGGTGGTGGGAAAGATGCTGGAGTCAATTATTAAAGAGGTAATAATGGAGCATTTGGATAGCAGTAAAAGGATTAGTCAGTGAATTACAAGAGAGAAAACGGGGAATTACATGCCAGTTAGCCTAAAAGGATTAGTCCAAGTCAACATGGATTTATGAAAGGGAAATCATGCTTGACTGATCTTCTGGAATTTTTTGAGGATGTGACAAGTAAAAGGATGAAGGGGTGCCAGTGGATGTAGTGTATCTAGACTTTCAGAAAGCCTTTGATAAGGTCCCGCACGGGAGACTGGTGACTAAAATTAGAGCACATGGTATTGGGGGTAGGGTGTTGACATGGATTGAAAATTGGTTGGCAGACCAGAAGCAAAGAGTAGGAGTGAACGGGTCCTTTTCAGAATGGCAGGCAGTGGCGAGTGGAGTGCCGCAAGGCTCGGTGTTGGGGGCAAGTTTGCGGATGACACAAAGCTGGGTGGCAGTGAGAACTGTGAAGAGGATGTTAGGAGGTTGCAGGGGGACCTGAACAGGTTGAGTGAGTGGGCAGATGCGTGGCACATGCAGTATAATATAGATAAATGTGAGGTTATCCACTTTGGCGGCAAAAACAAGGGGGCAGATTATTATCTCAATGGGGTTAGGTTAGGTTAGGGGGAGGTTCAGCGAGACCTGGGTGTCCTTGTACACCAGTCACTGAAAGTTGGCGTGCAGGTACAGCAGGCAGTGAAGAAAGCTAATGGAATGTTGGCGTTCATAACAAGAGGATTTCAGTACAGGAGTAAAGAGGTTCTTCTGCAATTGTATAGGGCTCTGGTGAGACCACATCTGGAGTATTGTGTACATTTTGGTCTCCTAATTTGTGGAAGGACATCCTTGTGATTGAAGCAGTGCATCGTAGGTTCACGAGATTGATCCCTGGGATGACGGGACTGTCATATGAGGAAAGATTGAAAAGACTAGGCTTGTATTCACTGGAGTTTAGAAGGATGAGGGGGATCTTATAGAAACATATAAAATTTTAAAAGGACAGGACAAGCTAGATGCAGGAAAAATTTTCCCAATGTTTGGGTGAGTCTGGAACCAGGGGCCACAGTCTTAGAATAAAGGGGAGGTCATTTAAGACTGAGCTGAGAAAAAACTTTTTTACCTAGAGAGTTGTGAATTTATGGAATTCCCTGCCACAGAGGGCAGTGGAGGCCAAATCACTGGATGGATTTAAGAGAGAGTTGGATAGAGCTCTAGGGACTAGTGGAGTCAAGGGAAATGGGGAGAAGGCAGGCACGGGTTATTCATAGCGGACGATCAGCCATGATCACAATGAATGGCGGTGCTGGCTCGAAGGGCCGAATGGCCTCTTCCTGCACCTAATTTCTATGTTTCTCTGTTTCTATGTTTAGTGATACAGCACAGAAACAGTCCCTTCGGCACACCGAGTCCGCACCGACCAATGACCCCCGCATATTAACACTGCTCTACACTCGTGACAATTTACATTTACACCCACAAACCTGTACATCTATGGAGTTTGGGAGGAAACCGAAGATCTCAGAGAAGACCCACACAGTCACAGGGAGAACAAACAAACTCCGTACAGACAGCACCCGGGGTCAGGATTGAACCTGGGTCTCTGGCGCTGCAAGCGCTGTAACCAGCAACTCTACTGCTGCGCCATCAAGCAGCCCTAATTATATTATTAACTCTATTCAGAATGTACCATTAAATGTTTTACATTCATTGCTTGAAATTTAATTTGTGAAACATGAACACAAATATGAACACAGACATCAGGGAAGTACTAGAGGTGCTGGCATTATCAGTGACAGCTATTTCATGCATTCAAAAATAATCTCAAACAAGAGCAGGGTGTTTTTATTTTGTTTATTTAACGTTAATGGTTATTCCAAGTGTTGCATTATTTCACATTCATTTACAGTGCCCACCATGACGTTTGGGACTGAGTCTGATCATTTATTCATTTGCCTCTGTACTCCACAATTTCAGATTTGTACTAGAAAAAAATCACATGTGGTTAAAGTGCACATTGTCAGATTTTAATAAAATCCATTTTTATACATTTTGGTTTCACCATGCAGAAATTACAATCACCCGATCTGAACCCAATTGAGAATGCCTTTTATATGCTGACGAGAAAACTGAAGGGGACTAGCCCCCAAAACAAGCATAGGCTAAAGATGGCTGCAATACAGGCCTGGCAGAGCATCACCAGAGAAGACACCCAGCAACCGGTGATGTCCATGAATCGCAGACTTCAAGCAGCCATTGCATGCAAAAGATATGTTACACAATACTAAACATTACTACTTTCATTTCCATGACATTGCTGTTTCCCAAATATTATGGTGCCCTGAAATAGGGGGCGACTATGTATAGACACTGCTGTAAGTTCTACATGGTGAAACCAAAATGTATAAAAATGGCCTTTATTAAAATCTGAAAAAAACCACATGTATTTTTTTCTATTACAACTCACAATTTGTGGAGTACAGAGGCAAATAATTAATTAAAGGGTCTTTGGCCCAACATTATGAAGGCACTGTAACAAACACATGTCTGAAAACATTTACACGTTATAATTTCTATCTATTCAGCATTAAAACGTAATAGTATTAAACATTTATCGGCTTGAGCTTTAGGTAGCGAGCTTGGGTTTGTGCTACAGATCACGTTTCCCCGGAGATGCGCGTTAATCTGAGGAGAAGATGCTCCTGGAGTTACACGCAGGATCCAATGTGCAGCTCTCTGCAATGAATGAACAGCACAAGTGACGTTTATTATCGACATACATTCACCCATCTCCAACAACAGCGTTACCATTGCAAAGTTTAAGAAACAATTAGCTGGGTACATGTTTAGGACACGTTTAGGATATGGGCCAAACACAGTACAGACTAGTGTAGATAGGACATGTCGGCCGGTGTGGGCAAGTTGTGCTGAAAGGCCTTTTTTCACGTTGTATAATCTATGACTAAGGATATTTAAATCAGTTAAAGCATAACATTGCCATCTCATGAGACATAGAGAAGGAATTAATATCCATTTTAGTTTGGTGAATAACCCAATCAGTGAAATGGACCAGGTAATGCTGGAAGTACTCAGCAGGTTGGGCAGCATCCGTGGAGAGGGAAACAGAGTTAATTTTTCATTTCCATCACTTTTACTCACAACTAGGAAAGGTTAGAGAAGTAAAGCAAATTAGAGCATCGCTCTGAGTCAGCATTGACTCAATGGGCCAAATGATCTTGTTCTTTTAGGATGGTACAGTGGCGCAGCGGTAGAGTTGCTGCCTTACAGCGCTAGACGTCCGGATTTGATCCTGACGTATGGGCACAGGTTTAAGGTAAAAAGGGAAAGATTTAAAAGAGACTGGAGGGGCAACATTTTAACTCAGAGGATGATACATGTATGGAACAAGAGGTAGTTGAGGCAGATGTAATTACAACAGTTAAAAGTCATGTGGACAGGTTCATGGACAGAAAAGGTATTGAGGATAGGGGCCAAACGTGGACAAATAAATAGGAACTGATAGACATCTTAGTCAAGTTGGGCTAATGGGTCTGTTCCTGTGCAGTGTGACTCTGTCTGTGGAAAGAGAAGAACAATGTTAATGTTTCAGAATCAAAGATTGGGCCACGACTCACTGGAGTTTAGAAGGGTGACGGAGGAATTAAAACTTACTGAAGGGAGAAAGGCATGGATAGTGGATGTGGAGAGGATGTTTCCATTATTGGGAGAGTCCACAAACAGAGGGCATAGCATCAGAATAAAAGGACGTACCTTTAGAAAGGAAATGAGGAGGAATTTCTATAGTCAGCAGGTGGTGAATCTGTGGAATTCATTGCCACAGAGGGCTGCGGAGGCCAAGTCATTGGGTATTTTTAAGGTGAAGATACACAGATACTTGATTAGTAATGGTGTGAAGGGTTATGGGGAGAAGGCAGGAGAATAGGGTTAAGAAGGAAGGGTAGATCAGCCATGTTTGAATGGTGGAATAGAATCAATTGGCAGAATGGCCTACTTCTGCTCCTATGACTTATGAACGTATGGACTTAACTTGGGTTTTCAACTGAAGGGGTCCACAGCAAAATGGACCATGCATTTCCTCGGAACCTGGAAGCTCATATTATTTTGAAATTAAGACAATTTGAAACAAAGCCATTGGAACAGTCCCTCAAGATTCAGGAACAGTTTCTTCCCAATTGTTATCAGGCAACTGAATGATCCTACCACAACCAGAGAGCTTTTCACTGTACCTCGGTGCATGTGGCAATAAACTAAAATCAAACTAAATGACTTGGCTAAAACTAAATGGGTTGGCCCAGCGTTTTCTGCTTCTGTTCCAGATTTCTAGCATCAACAGTTTCTGTGATTATTAAAACGCTGCAGTTTTCTTCCCATTAACACCCAATCCCCAATCTCTCTGCCAGTTCTCCCCATCTCCCCCCACCCAGAACCATGGTGTTGGGAAGTGGAGGAACTAAACTCAACTTAACTGAAAGCGGGTTAAAGTGGCAGCATCTCACCAGCAGTGCAGCAGGTTCCCACCGCGGCACATTTTCCACCGTTCGTGCCGCATATTCTGCCAGCAGGTTCGCAGGGAGAGGGCAGGTAGGCTTCCTTTTGGCACCTCAAAGTCTCCGACGTTCCGAAGAAGCAGCCGATCTCCTCCCCGCAGCAGATCTTGGCCCCGAAGCACTGGCCTCTGTTGCCGGGACCACAAGGCATGCACTGGGCAAGAGCACAGAATGGATTACATCAGTAAGACCAGTCTCTGACAGCGATAAACCAGTATCACCAAACCCCAATGGCAACACCAAACTTGTTATGGAAAAGGGAGGCACTGCAGATGCACAGGCAGGTGGGACAAATGTAGCTGGGACATGTTAGCTGGTGTGGGCACGTTGTGCCGATGGGCTTGTTTCCACACTGTATCACTCCATGACTCTATGACTCTGGGTGGAAGATTGCAACCTTCACGTGGTCCGCCCTGTTCCGACTAATGCAATCAACTCGACGTGCACAAACGGAAGATCAAATCGAACAAGTTGTCCAACAACTTTAGGCTGTGCACGCCACACGAAAGAAGAAGAAGACTCTATGACTCCAAAAAAAAGACACAAAGTGTTGGAGTAACTCATCGGGTCAGGCAGACTCTCTGTACAACATAGAGTCATACAGCAGGGAAACAGGCCCTTCGGCCCAACTTGCCCATACCGACCAACATGTCCCAGCTACAGTGGTCCCAGCAGCCCTTATCCCTCTACACCTGTCCTATCCATCAACCTGTCTATATGTTTCTTAAACAATGATAGGTGACAAATCGGGTCGAAAGACCTGGCCAGTAACATCACTTATCCATGATCTCCAGAGATGCTGCCTGACCCATAAAATATAGGAGCAAAATTATGCCGTTCAGCCCATCAAGTCTACTCCACCGTTCAAACATGGCTGATGTATTTTTTCCCACTCAACCCCAATGTCCTGCCTTCTCCCCGTAACGTTATTGTCAAAGAGCGATGTTATTGAAGGGCTTTCCCCTGTTGATCAATCACACACAAACTGCCTCTCTCAGTGGTGGAATAATAATACTTTGAGAAAATATTATTGAGCCCTGAATACTTTGTCTTTCTCTGAATTAATTTTGTCCCACATTGAAAACTCCAATCTGATAACTTGAGAATTTTCCACTCTATTGAAATACAAAAATAAGTCCTCAATATTTGCTTTTGTGGTTAAACTCCCAGTTTCCAGTTGTTGCCCATTCACACTGTCAGTTCCAGTAACAAACCTCTTTGCTGGACAATGCCAGATGTGGCTGCTTGTCTTTGGGATGAATTGTATCAGTGTTGGACAGAGAAGCAATTTGCAAATACTTATCTCAATCCCAATCCCTTTGCAACCTGTCTGACTGCAGGCTTCTCCACTGCCGTAGTGAAGCCCAACATATGGGCCAAACACAGGCAAATGGGACTAGTTTACTTCAGAGATACAGCGAAGAAACAGGCCCTTCAGCCCACCGACTCCGCACTGACCAGAGATCCCTAAATACTAACATTATCCTACACACACTAGGGACAACTTACAATGAAACCAAGCCAATTAACCTACAAACCTATACATCTTTGGAGTGTTGGAGGAAACCGGAGATCCCGTAAAAACCCAACCAGGTCATGGAGAGAACGCATAGACTCTGTGCAGACAAGCACCCAGAGTCAGGATCGAACCCAGGTCTCTGGTGCTGTAAGGCAGCAACTGAACCTGGCATCGAAACCATCAGATTAGTTGCATGGTTGGGCTGCAGGGCCTGTTTCCATGCTGTATGACTCGAAAAACCAAGTACCATTATCCTACACAGTAGCTCCACTGAGAACTGATCTCTGATTTCCTGAGGGCAATATTCCCTGGAAAGTGAGTGTTCAGGACACATTTTTGTGGATGACACACTAAGACCACAGCTTATGAACAGAGGGTTTTTCATTCAACAGTCTGTACAGGACGGGTCACCAACTCTTACACCACAGCCAGTCTAGTTGGAAGCCAACCTCGGTTAAGGACCATGTCAATGCCTGTCAGAGGCTGCGGGAAGAACCCTGGGCTACGTTCAGTACGGAGCAGTTGTGACATTCCGTACTGGTTCTCAATGTGAAAATGCAATTTTGAGGAAAAAGAAACCATGATGAGCCATTAGTACTGGACAATGCGTGAAGAACGCTTCTCCTTACCTGTCTGATCTCCATGTCCATGATGGATCGTTTGCCTCCTTGAGGACAGTTGCTGATGTAACAAGCCGAAGAGAAGGAGACGAGGAAGAGGAGACCGACAGGGAGGCAAGCGGAGTGCATGATGTTCTCCTGGTGTGTCTGACAACAGGAAACCTTCCAAACTGCACTGAGCAACTTCCAATCCACTCCCTTTTTATACCCTTCAAAATGCTCCGTGATGCAAATACTGGGATGCTATCATGTTACTAATTTTTTGCTGGCTGATTATACTCATACAATGCAACTCACAATTCACCTGAGGTTAATCCATGAGCTCGATATTTTAATTTTATAAACGCTTAATTTATTTAATGCATAAAAGTGCAGGCCATTCCAAACTGAATTATCATTTACCAATTAAAAGCTACTAATGCATTTTAATGCATAAATATCATCACAATCAAGGGATGGGTGAAAATTAACAGTCCAAATTAGTGTGATTTAGGGAATGGTTTGGGGGTCAGAAGTGTCTGGAATTGATGAGGTCACAAATTGGACTGAGCTTTCCACCAGAAAACATGAATGAGTTTGAGCAGACTCAGTGTGATGTCATCAATGAGAATCGGATCCAGATAAAGACAAGAGCGAATGGTAGAGTTGATGAATGGACCGACAACAGCTTTGGTGAAACTACTGGATCTATAGAACTTTGCTATTCAAGTTCACACCACCAAGTTATAGCATCCATGGGCTGTGTTACAGGAAAGATGGTGTCAGACTGGAAAGGGTACGGAGAAGATTTACAAAGATGTTGCCAGGACTCAAGGGCCTGAGCTATAGGGAGCGGTTGTGCAGACTAGGACTCTATTCCTTGGAGTGCAGGAGAATGAGGGGTGATCTTATTGAAGTGTGCAAAATCGTGAGAGAAATTGATCAGGTAAACGCACAGAGTCTCTTGCACAGAGAGAACCAGTGGACATACTGTAGGCTTAAGGTGAGTGGGGAAAGATTTAATAGGAAACTGTGGGATCATTTTTTTACACAATTGGTGATGGGTGTATGGAACGAGTCGCCAGAGGAGGTAGTTGAGGCAGGGACTATCGCAACATTTAAGAAATAATAGACTAAGTATTCCCAGCTTCACACAGGAGGGCTGGTCCCCCGATTCAATATTCCACCTCTCCACCAATTCCAATATTGCTGGCCAGTGGGGGGGGGGGGGGGGGGGAGTGCTCTCTGGAGCGCTAGTATGTGTGTTGTGGGTCAAAGGGACTGGTTTCCAGAGGGCTAGTATGGACATTGTGGGCCGAATGGATTCTTGGGCTGGCAGCTCAGTCACTCTGGCCAGGCAGCATTTTAGAACCAATAGAGACACTTTTTACAAGCATTTTAGAACCAATAGAGACACTTTTTGCAAGCATTTTAGAACCAATAGAGACACTTTTTGCAAGCATTTTAGAACCAATAGAGACACTTTTTGCATGTATTTTAGAACCAATAAAGACACTTCTTGCAAGCATTTTAGAACCAATTGAGACACTTTTTACAAGCATTTTAGTACCAATAGAGACACTTTTTGCAAGCATTTTAGAACCAATAGAGACACTTTTTGCAAGCATTTTAGAACCAATAGAGACACTTTTTCAGCAAGCATTTTAGACCCAATAGTCACTTTCTGGAACCATTTTAGATCCAATAGAGACACTCCTTCAGCAAGCATTTTCAACCCAATAGAGACACCTTCGGCAAGCATTTTTGAACCAATAGAGAGACATTTTGCAAGCATTTTAGAGCCAATAGAGACAGTTTTTACAAGCAATTTTGATCCAATAGAGACACCTTTTGTAAGCAATTTAGTACCAATGGACACTTTTTGCGAGCAATCTAGACCAATAGTGACACTTTTTGCAAGCATTTTTGAACCAACTGATACTTTTTGCAAGCATTTTAGAAGCAATAGAGACCTTTTTGGCAAGCATTTTAGAACCAATAGAGACACTTTTTGCAAACAATTTAGAACCAATATAGACACGTTTTGCAAGCAATTTAGAACCAATAGAGACACTTTTTGCAAACGTTTTAGAACCAATAGAGACTTTCTGCAACCATTTTAGAACCAATAGAGAAACTTTTTGCAATCATTTTAGACCAAATAAAGATACTTTTTGCAAGCATTTTAGAACCAATAGACACTTTTTGCAACCATTTTAGAACCAATAGAGACACTTTCTGCAAACGTAGTAGAAACATAGAAATTAGGTGCAGGAGCAGGCCATTCGGCCCTTCGAGCCTGCACCGCCATTCGGCCCTTCGAGCCTGCACCGCCATTCAATATGATCATGACTGATCATCCAACTCAGTATCCTGTACCTGCCTTCTCTCCATACCCCCTGATCCCTTCAGCCACAAGGGCCACATCCAACTCCCTCTTAAATATGGCCAACGAACTGGCCTCAACTATCTTCTGTGGCAGAGAATTCCACAGATTCACCACTCTCTGTGTGAAAAATGATTTTCTCATCATGCTTTTGCAAGCATTTTAGAACCAATAGAGACACTTTTTGCAAGCATTTTAGAACCAATAGAGACACTTTTTGCAACCATTTTACAAACAGTAGAGACACTTTTTGCAAGCATTTTACAACCAATAGAGACACTTTCTGCAACCATTTTACAACCAATAGACACTTTAATGAAACCATGTTAGAACCAATAGAGACACTTTTTGCAAGCATTTTAGAACCAATAGACCCTTTCTGCAACCATTTTAGAACCAAAAAATACACTTTTTGCAACCATTTTAAAACCAATAGACATTTTTTGCAACCTTTTTAGAAGCACATTAAGGGCACTCACAGTTGAGTAGACATGTGTTCAGTGCTATTCAGAGCTCAGAGTGACTGAGTGAGGCACACCACTTCCTTCCTCCATCTTGCAGAGACTGAGTGATGCACACCACTTCCTGGTTTTATAGTCCCTCCCCCTCCCTCCAGCAGGGGCAGCAGAGAGAATGGGGAATATTTAAAAAACAGTAATATCTCTCTGATTTTTAATCAATGTGAAAAAATCTCTGGTCCAGGAAGGCGGAGGAGGGCTCTGAGCGAGGTGGCCAAAAATGCCGGCCGTAGGCCGTAGGTTGTGGCATTCTCTCGGAAATCACAGCACAGCGAGCCAAAAGCCGTCAAGATCAGACTTTTAGTAATATAGATTTAGACAGGCACATGGATAGGGCACGTTAAATGTGAGGCTATCCACTTTGGTGGCAAAAACAGGAAGGCAGATTATTATCTAAATGGTGTCAAGTTGGGAAAAGGGGAAGTACAACGGGTCTGGGGTTTCTCGATCATCAGTCTGAAAGGATGCATGCAGGTACAGAAGGCAGTGAAGAAAGCAAATGGCATGTTGGCCTTCAAAACTAGAGCAGATTAGAATAGAAGCAAAGAGGACCTCCTGCAGTTGTGCAGGGCCCTACTGAGACCTCACCTGGAGTATTGTGTGCAGTTTTGGACTCCAAAGCTGATGAGAAGGACATTATATTGCTATTGAGGGAGTGTGCAAGAGATTGATTGAACATATCACGATCTATATGTTGATAGATTGGGAGCGGTGGGCTTGTAGGATGAGAGGGGATATTATTGAAACATTAAGATTATTAAGGGTTTGGACAAGCTAGAGGCAGGAAACATGTTCCCCAATGATGGGGGAGAATGAGGGGCCATAGTTTAAGATTAAGTGGAAAAGCCAATTAGAACGGAGCTGGAGAAAAATCTTTTCACACAGAGAGTAGCAGTGTGTGTGTCAAAGTCAAATGTATGAAAGGACAAATGCTAAATTAAAAATCACAAGCGCACACTAGTAGGAAAAGAGCTACATACCGTACAGGTGAATGAAATGGACTTAAAAGGGGAGGAGTGCGGTGTATGTAATAGAAAAGGTATTACCTGCCTCCAAGTTAAAGGGGGGGAGGGTGAGTGTTAGGTATGGGATATTAAGATAAGTAATTGGTGTTCTTGTGATGTCTGGGCATGTACGCAATGAGCAGAGAAAGACTGGAGGTGGTGGTCCTGCAGAAGAGAAGCTTGTATAATTCCTCCTGTGTCCGACAAGCCTTTATTCAAGACTGTTCAAAGCATCCGGAGAAATACACAATAATTGGCCGCTAAGGATAAAAGAACAAAGATAAGAACAAGGGCAATCAAGAAGAATCGAAAACAAAAGTTAAAAATAGAGAGTAGTGTATTTGGAAACAAGTGGAGAACAGCACCAAGCCAATTTGGTTTTGAATTGGCACCAAAAAGGAAAATAGGTAGGAAAAAAGGGGAAGCAATAGCTCAGGGAAGAGCTAGGAAACACAAGCAGGGGGCAGTAAGGGTCACCAAGCAGGTGTCAGCTTACCTGGAATGTATCCAGGGATGTGAAGCCACAGCCAAGCCAAGTCGCGGCCACCCACAGACGTCGGGTGGGGGGGGGCATAGTAACCGTGGAAGGCCACGGACAGGTACCTGAGAGCCACCGACAGAGGTGAGTCTTCAGCCCAACTGGGAAACAGTCAACCCCCGGTGGGGGGAGAAAAACAGAGAAAGCCGGTCGGGATCAGAATCGGGCTCCGACCATGAACAGAAAAAAAAAGCGGACAGGCCGCGAGGGAGAGTTGACTTGCGGCTCTAAAAACTTGAACAGTTAATCTAAGAGGACTGTCCTAAAAAACTGCAGCGGATCGCCAGCAAAAGGCATGCAGGAGTGATTATCTACAGCACCGATTACTTAGCAGCCGGTTTGTCAAACTACTAATAAGACTAAATGTTAAAAAAAATCTTAAGGACCTACAAACATCCAAATGCCTTCAAAGTAAATGGCTGAGCAATAAATCAAGTGGAACTGTAAATTAATTGATGAATCTGCCAAATATTAAAAAAAGGGGGGAAAAAATGGAAAAGAAGTGTTTGGTCATTGAGTGAAAATCAGTTCAGCATATCGGGGTGGATAAAATCAGATCCCTTTCATGCGGAGAGTAGGAGTCTGCACAAAAACATGAAAACACTTGACAGTGTGGAATTCTCTGCCATCAGAGGGTGGTGGAGGTAGTTCTCCTGGATGCCTTTCAAGAGAGAGTTAGGTAGAGCTTCTAGGGATAGCGGAGTTAAGGGATATGGAGAGAAGGCAGTAACAGGATATGATTGTGGATGATCAGCCATGATCACATTGAATGGCGGTGCTGGCTCAAAGGGTCGAATGGCTATCCTGCACCTATTGTCTATTGTCAATTGTCTATTGATAATGGGCCAAACACAGGCAGCGGGACTAATGTAGATGGGACATATCGGTCAGTGTGGGGCAGGTTGGGGATGGGCCCCTGTTCTTGCCACGCTGTATCACTTGTGACTCTGACTTCAGGACTAGGGGTCCCAACCTGAGACATCGTCTGTCTGGCCATTCCCCCCCACCGATATTACCTGAACTGTTGGTTTCCTCCTGCACTTTGTTGTTTTGCTCAAGGTTCCAGCATCTGCATGTTTTATATAGCCTGTGTCTCCATTGGTTTGTGGAATCAGTTTTCCCAACGTGGCCTGGATCCTCCATGGTTGCTAACCTTCTGGACCAGTCTTCCCCGTGGAACCTAGTCCAAGGCCTTCAGTCATGTGAACAAACCACTAGTGTTATGCTAGTTCTAACATAATAGCAGGGGGGAGGAGAGGGGGAGAGGGGGTGTGAGTTCAATTGAGGGGCCATGGGGGGCGGGCGTGGTGGGGTGGTCTGTCGAGAAACAGAGATTACTCACAGAACTGAGAAGGGGCACCAAGAACAAGGTAGGGAGCTAGTGGGGGGATTCCACCTGTGAAAAAAGATTGACATTGGAATGTACTTTTGTAACTTTGTCCCGGCAGCTATATGTGGCGGGACTCTTTGTGTATTTTGTGTTATTGTTTGCAAAAACATGAGAATTTCACTGTACCGAGGTACACGTGACAATGGTCGTGTCAACCTGAGCCATTGAGATCATTGAACAGCACTGCTCTGCATCAAAGAATTTCCGTGTGCCTTTAACCAAATTATTGGTGTGATATATGAAAACACATGTTACCACATGCCGCTGTTCCCCACACTGCTCTGTAACCTATTGGGCTTTTTTCACCTTTATGCATCTCCTCACCTTACACTTTCAGACTGAAATTCCACTTTTCTCTCCCCAAACAAAGACCCTATAGGATCTTTGCTCCCAAACTAACCGGAGTTCAGGCATTCCTGTGGTTCAAAGCTGTGCATAACGTTAGTTTAGTTTAGTTCATAGTCACATGTACCGATAGTGGTGGGGTGAAAAGCTTTTGTTTGCTTGATCACCAGGTCGATGGAAAGTCTATGTATGATTCTAAATGAGCCGTCCACAGTGTACAGATATACAGATAAAGGGAATAATGTTGATAAAGGTAAGTAATGCTGCCTCTGGCGTAGAGGTTAGAAGGAGGATGGGGCGGATTGGTAATGGTTGTGAGATCGCAGATTCACTTTTAGTTGTAAGTTTGGTTAATGATACAGTGCGGAAGGAAACAGGCCCCCTTCAGCCCCCAAGTCCGTGCGGACCAGTGATACCCACATATTTAACACTATCCTACACACACACTAGGGTCAATTTTTCAACCCTGTGCCAAGCCAATTAACCAACAAACCTGTATCGTCTTTGGAGTGTGGGAGGGGACAACCGGAGTTCCCAGGGAAAACCCACACACGTCACGGGGAGAATCGTACAAACGGCGTACAGACAGCTACCCGCAGAGTCAGGATAGAACCTGTGGCTCTCTCCTGTAACTCTACCGATGCGCCACCGTGCAGCCACTCTCTGGCACCGGCGTGCAGGGAGCTCGCCGGCTTGGGCACCTTTTGGTATATCGCCTTACGCTTAAATTTAAACCATTAATGTATATTACGAAAATTAGAGACCACCGTGGGGGAGTGCTATGGAGCGGGGCAGATGCATGGCAGATTAAGTTTTAAATGCGTGATAAATGTGAGGGTTACCACTTTGGTATGCAAAAACAGGAAGGCAGATTCTATCTAAATGGTTGTCAAATTGGAAAAGGGGATGTACAATGGGATCTTGGGGTCCTTGTAGCTCAGTCTTGAAAGTAAGCATGCAGTACAGCAGGCTGTGAGAAAGCGAAATGGGCCTGTTGGCCTTTACCAAAAGAGCAATCGATATTAGGAGCAAAGAGGTCCTTCTTGCAGTTGTAAGAGCCCTAGTGAGACACGCTGGGAGTATAGAGTTTCCTGCTTTTTCCCCATCATCCCCTGATTCTGTTGTCCTGTAGAGTAACTCTCTTTTTTTTCCCCTGGAATACATCCCAGTGTGAATTGGCCTGCAATACCTTTGTGGCAAAGAATTCCACAGATTCACAAACTCTGGGTGAAAGGTTTTTGTTCTCATCTTAGTTCTAAATGGCCCCAACCCCTATATTTTTAAAATGGGACTCCTGGTTCTGAACTCCCCCAATACGGAAAGATGGCACGAATTGACTCAAACCATGTTGGGGACGGTCGGACGTGAGGACGCAGGGGTGGTTGGTCATGGAGTGACCCTGGGTAATGCCTCCAGTGTCTTCAAGGTCAGCTGCTGGAGGCCCGCCCCATTGTGGACGAGGATGGCCAGGCGAGGAGAGGAGAGGGAGGGGACGTCGCAGTTCGCTGGTAAACTGCTCCAGTACATTAATTAGTTTAATTAATGTCACGTGGCAGAGAGAAACAGGGAATTACAGAAGAGAGAAAACGGAGAATTAAAGACCAGTTAGCTGATCTTGCGGTGGTGGGAAAAAAGATGCTGGATTCCAATTAATTAAAGATGTAATAATGGAGCATTTGGATAGCAGTAAAAGGATTAGTCCAAGTCAACATGGATTTATGAAAGGGGAAATCATGCTTGACTGATCTTCTGGAATTTTTTGAGGACTGTGACCAAGTAAAAGGATGAAGAGGTGCCAGTGGATGTGTGTATCTAGGAAAGCCTTCAGAGGAAAAGCCTTTGTAAGGTCCCGCACGGGAGGATGGGTTGACTAAAATTAGAGCACATGGTATTGGGGGTAGGGTTGTGACATGGATTGAAAATTGGTGGCAGACCAGAAGCAAAGAGTAGGAGTGAACGGGTCCTTTTCAGAATGGCAGGCAGAGTGGCGAGTGGAGTGCCACAAGGCTCAGGTGTTGGCGGCCGCAATTGTTTACCATATATATAAAAGATTTGGATGAGGGAATTAGGAGCAACAACTAGCAAGTTTGCGGTGATGACACATTGGGTGGCAGTGAGAACTGTGAAGAGGATGTTAGGAAGTTTGCAGGGGGACCTGTACAGGTGATGTGAGTGGGTAGATGCGTGGCAGATGCAGTATAATATAAATAAATGTGAGGTTATCCACTTTTGGCGGCAAAAAACATGGAGAAGGGGGGGGGGGGGGGGGTTGGGGGGGGGGGGGGGGGGGGGAGGGGGGAAGTTACTTATATCAATGGGGTTTTAAGGTTAGGGAAGGGGGAGGTGCAGCGAGACCTGGGTGTCTTGTACACCAGTCACATGAAAGTTGGCGTGTGCTGCAGGTACAGGCAGGCAGTAAAGAAAGCAAATGGAATGCTTGGCGTTACATAACAAGTGGATTTCAGTACACGGAGGTAAAGAGGTTCTCTGCAATTGTATAGGGGGCTCTGGTGAGACACATCTGGAGTATTGTGCGCAGGTTTTGGTCTACTAATTTGAGGACAGGACATCCTGTGATTGAAGCCAGTGCTCGCAGGTTTCACGAGATTGATCCCTGGGATAACGGGACTGTCATATCGAGGAACAGATTAAAAAAGACTAGGCTTATAATTTCACTGGAGTTTAGAAGGATGAGGGGGGGGGGATCTTATAGAAACATATAAAATTATAAAAGGGACAGGACAAGCTAGATGCAGGGAAAAATGTTCACAATGTTGGGTTGAGTCTGGAACCAGCGGCCACAGGTCTTAGAATACAAGGGGGGTCATTTAAGGGACTGAGCTGAGAAAAACTTTTTTTTTACTAGAGAGTTTGTGAATTTATGGGAATTCCTGCCACAGAGGGCAGTGGAGGCCCAAATCACTGGATGGATTTAAGAGAGGAGTTGGATAGAGCTCTAGGGACTAGTGGAGTCAAGGGAAATGGGGAGAAGGCAAGGCATGGGTAATTCATAGCGGACGATCAGCCATGATCACAATGAATGTCGGTTGCTGGCTCGACGGGCGAATGGGCCTCCTCTGCACTTAATTTCTATGGTTTCTCTGTTTCTACGATTTAGTGATACAGCACAGAAACAGTCCCTTCGACCACACGAGTCCGCACCCGACCAATAGACACCCGCAAAATATCAACACACTGCTCTACACTCGTGAAACCAAAAAACCAAACATCCCCCCACCCTTAACCCACACAATTCGAAATTTATTACCCCTACTAACACTTCTCACCACCCCCCCCACCCATTTTCCCCCACCCCCCCATACCTCCATC
>CM069131.1:177764878-177803343 GCA_035221665.1 Okamejei kenojei | reverse complement strand
ACACTCCCTTGTCACGTGACCCGGTACACAGAGAAATTCTCTAGTTTTTGCAAACTATACACAAAATCTACAAAGATCGCCACATGTCTGCGGTGACAAAGATACAAAAGTACTCTATCTAATGAAGTACCACAATGGTCACTCTTTTCTCCTGGATCCCCCACTAGCTCCCTCCATTGTTCATTGGTGGCCCCTTCTCGCTGTGGTATTCTCTGTTCTCGTCAGCCCCCCCCCCCCCACCCACACTGGCCCCTCATTGTACCACACCCCCTCTCCCTCCTCCTCTATTAGTATGAACTAGGCATAAACACTAGTGGTTGTTCACATGGACTGAAGCCTGACCAGGTTCCACGTGTGAGACTGGTCCAGAAGGTTAGCAACCATGAGATCCAGGCCAAGTGCAAACTGGTTCCACAAACTGGCAATGGGAGACACAGGGCTACATAAGAACATGCTGATGCAGGAACCTGAGCAAAACACAAAGTGGCAGGAGAACTTCACAACCGTTCAGGAAATAACGTGGGGGACTGGCCAGATGATGTCCTCAGGTTGGACCCCTAGTCCCTGCAGTCAGAGACACAAAGTGATACAAGCGTGGCAACCGGCCCATCGGCCCAACCGCCAACACAGACCGTATGTCCTCATCTACTACGCCGACCGAAATGTTCCTCATAGACCGCTTGCCCTGTGTTTAGGCCGCATACCCATAGACAATTGATAAAAACAAAATGTGCAGGAAGGTAGGCCAGGTGGCCCTTCGAGCCCGCAGCGCCATTCATTGATCATGCAGACATCCACAATCATTTATCCCATTCCAGCCTTCTCTCCATATCCCTTAACTCTGCTAACCCTAAGAGCTCTATCTTAACGCTCTCCTTAGAAGCATCCAGAGAACCAGCCTCCACCACCCTCTGAGGCAGAGACATGTGAGACACACACACAACTCTCTGTTGAAACAAGATTTTCCTCAGCACCGTTTCTAAAGGCTTACCACTTATTCTTAAACTATGGCCCCTGTTCTGGACCCCCATCATTGGGGAATACATGTTTCCTGCCTCTAGCGTGTCCAAACCCTAATAATCTTATATGTTCCAAGAAGAACCCCTCGTCATCCTAAAATTCCAGAAGTATACAAGCCCAGCCCGCTCCAATCTATCAACATACGACAGTCCCCGCCTTCCCGGGAATTAATCTCCTAAACCTACAACTGCACTCCCCCGCAATAGCAAGAATGTCCTACCCAAGTTTGGAGTCCAAAACTGCACCAATCCACCAGGTGAGTCTCATAGGGCCCGGCACCACTTCAGGAGGACCTCTTTGCTTCTATACTCATCTTCTCTTGTTTTGAAGCCAACATGCAATTCACTTTCTTCACTGACTGCTGTACCTGTATGCATCCTTACAGTGACTGATGAACAGGAACCCCAGATCCCGTTGTACTTCCCCTTTTCCCAACTTGACAACCATTTAGATAATAATCTGCCTTCCTGTTTTTGCCACCAAGTGGATAACCTAACCTTTAAAGGCCCTATCCATGTGCCAGTCTAAAATATTTCTTAAATGTTGCGATAGTCCCCTGCCCTCAACTACCCACTGGTCAACTCGTTCCCATACACCCATCACCCATTGTGTACAAAAAATTACCCCTCGGCTCCTATTTACGAACCACTCACCTTAAACTACAGTAAGTCCACTGGTTCTCTCTGTGCAAGAGACTCTGTGCGTTTACCCCGATCCTATTCCCTCAGGGGCGATTTTTGTCACACTTCTATAAGATCCCCCCTCATCCTCCTGCACACCCAAGGAATAGAGTCCCAGTCTGCACAACCGGGCTCCCTAAAGCTCAGCCCTTGAGTCCTGGCAACATCTTTGTAAATCTTCCTCCCGTACCCTTTCCAGTCTGGACACCACTTTCCAGTAACACGAGCCTTGGATGCTAATAACTTGGTGTGTGAACTTGAATAGCAAAGTTCCTATAGATTCCAGTAGTTTCACCAAAGCTGTTGTCCGGTCCATTCAACAACTCTACCATTTCGCTCTTGTCTTTATCTGTATCCGAATTCCCATTGAAGACATCATTCCTGAGTCTGCTCAACCTCATTCATGTTTTCTGGTGGTAAGCACAGTCCAATTTTGGTTACCTCATCAATGCCAGCACTTCTGACCCCCCAAACCTTTCCCTAAATCACACTAATTTTGGACTGTATTTTACACCCATCCCCTTATTGTGCTGATCTTTATGCATTAAATTGCATTAGTAGGTTTAATTGTAAATATAATTCAATATTGAATGGTCTGCATCTTTATTAATGCATTAAATAAATTAAAGCGTTAATAACTTTAAAATATCGAGGTCTTGGATTGACCTCAGGAGAAATTGTGAGTTTGCATTGTATGAGTATATCACCAGCATAAAATTAGTAACAATGAAGTATCCCAGACAACGGAGCATTTTGAAGGGTATAAAAAGGCGAGTGGATTGGAAGTTGCTCCAGTGCAGTTTTGGAGGATTCTGTGACAACACACCATGAGAACATCATCACTCCGCTTCTCTCCCTGTCTCTCCTCTTCCTCGTCACCTTCTCTTCGCTTGTTACATAGCCCCCCCCAACTGTCCTCAGGAGGCAAACTACCATCATGACATGGACATCAACCGGTAAGGAGAAGCGTTCTTCACAGCATCGTCCATACTAATGGCTCATCATGGTTATTTTTTCTAAAATGTGCATTTTCACGTTGAGAAACCAGTACGGAATGTCAAACTGCTCCGTACTGAACGTAGCCCAGGGTTCTTCCCGCAGCCGCCTCTGACGGCATTGGCATGGTCCTTAACCGAGGTTGGTTTGCAACTAGACTGGCTGTGTTGTAAGACAGTTTGGTGACCCGTCCTGTACAGACTGTTGAATTCAAACCCTCTGTTTATGAAGCTGTGGTCTTAATGTGACATCCGACTAATCCTTGACAACAATGTGTCTTGAAACACTCAGGTTCCAGGGTATATTGCCACAGAAATCAGAGATCTGTTGTTCACAGTGCAGCTACTGTGTAGGATAATGGTACTTGGTGTTCAGACATACAGCATGGAAACAGGCCCTACAGCCCAACTACATGCAACTAATCTAATGTTTGATGTCAGGTTCAGTTGCTGCCTTACAGCACCAAGACCTGGGTCGATCCTACTCTGGGTGCTTGTCTGCACAGTCAGTGTTTTTTCTCCCCATGACCTGGGTGGGTTTTCTCTTCCGGGATCTCCGGTTTCCTCCAACACTCTAAAAATGTTAGGTTTGTAGTTCATTGGCTTGGTTTTCCATTGTAAGTTGTCCCATTGTGTGTAGGATAATGTTAGTATTTAGGGAATTCTCTGGTCAGTGCGGAGTCGGTGGGCTGTAGCCTGTTTCTGTGCAGTATCTCTGAAGTAAAATAGTCCCATTTCCTGTGTTTGGCCCCATATGTTGGCTTCCTACGGAGTGTAGAAGCCTGCAGTCAGACAGGTTGCAAAGGGATTGGGTTGGTGATAAGTATTTGCAAATTGCTTCTCAGTCCAACACTCATCCCAAAAGACAGAGCAGCCATATCTGGCATGTCCAGCAAAGAGGTTTGTTACTGGAATTGACAGTGTGAATGGGACAAACAACTGGAAAACTGGGAGTTTAACCACAAAAGCAAAATATTGAGGACTTATTTTTGTATTTCAATCGAGTGGAAATTCTCAAGTTATCAGATTGGAGTTTTCAATGTGGGACAAAATTAATTCAGAGAAAGACAAAGTATTCAGGGCTCAATAATATTTTCTCAAAGTATTATTATTCCACCACTGAGAGAGGCAGTTTGTGTGTGATTGATCAACAGGGGAAAGCCCTTCAATAACATCGCTCTTTGACAATAACGTTACGGGGAGAAGGCAGGACATTGGGGTTGAGTGGGAAAAAATACATCAGCCATGTTTGAACGGTGGAGTAGACTCGATGGGCTGAACGGCATAATATTACTCCTATATTTTATGGGTCAGGCAGCAACTCTGGAGATCATGGATAAGTGATGTTACAGGCCAGGACTTTCGACCCGATTTGTCACCTATCATTGTTTAAGAAACATATAGACAGGTTGATGGATAGGACAGGTGTAGAGGGATAAGGGCCGGTGGGACCACTGTAGCTGGGACATGTTGGTCGGTTTGGGCAAGTTGGGCCGAAGGGCCTGTTTCCCTGCTGTATGACTCTATGTTGTACAGAGAGTCTGCCTGACCCGATGAATTACTCCAACACTTTGTGTCTTTTTTTTGTAGTCATAGAGTCTTCTTCTTCTTTCGTGTGGCGTGCACAGGCTCTAAAGTTGTTGGACATACTTGTTCTATTTGATCTTCCATTTATGCACGTCGAGTTGATTGCATTAGTCGGAAACAGGAGCGGACCACGTGAAGGTTGCAATCTTCCACCCAGAGTCATAGACGTCATGGAGTGATACAGTGTGGAAAACAAGCCCATCGGCACAACGTGCCCACACCAGCCTAACATGTCCCTGGCTACATTCGTCCCACCTGCCTGCGCATCTGCAGTGCCTCCCTTTTCCATAACAAGTTTGGTGTTGCCATTGGGGTTTGGTGATTACTGGTTTATCTCTGTCAGAGACTGGTCTTACTGATGTAGATCCATTCTGTGCTCTTGCCCAGTGCATGCCTTGCGGTCCCGGCAACAGAGGCCAGTGCTTCGGGGCCAAGATCTGCTGCGGGGAGGAGATCGGCTGCTTCTTCGGAACGTCGGAGACTTTGAGGTGCCTCAAAAGGAAGCCTACCTGCCCTCTCCCTGCGAACCTGCCGAGGCAGAATATGCGGCACGAACGGTGGAAAATGTGCCGCGGTGGGAACCATGCTGCACTGCTGGTGAGATGCTGCCACTTTAACCCGCTTTCAGTTCAGTTGAGTTTAGTTCCTCCACTTCCCAACACCATGGTTCTGGGTGGGGGAGATGGGGAGGACTAGCAGAGGGATTGGGGATTGGGTGTTAATGGAAGAAAACTGCAGAATAATCACAGAAACTGTTGATGCTAGAAATCTGGAACAGAAGCAGAAAACGCTGGGCGCCCCGTTTTAGCCAAGTCATTTAGTTTGATTTTAGTTTATTGCCACATGTACCGAGGTACAGTGAAAAGCTTTTGTTTTGTGGTGTCCAGTCAGCAGAAAGACAATACTGATTACCCCAATCGAGCCATTTGTTTACCGTGTAAACAGTAGATACACGATAGGGGGAATAATGTTTAGAACAAGGTAAAAGCCGCAAAGAAGTCCGATCAAAGATAGCCCAAGGGTCACCAATGAGGTAGATAGTAGTTCAGCACTGCTCTCTGGTTGTGGTAGGATCATTCAGTTGCCTGATAACAATTGGGAAGAAAACTGTTCCTGAATCTTGAGGGACTGTTCCAATGGCTTTGTTTCAAATTGTCTTAATTTCAAAATAATATGAGCAGCTTCCAGGTTCCGAGAAATGCAAATGGTCCATTTTGCCGTGGACCCCTTCAGTTGAAAACCCAAGTTAAGTCCATACGTTCATAAGTCATAGGAGCTGAAGTAGGCCATTCTGCAATTGATTCTATTCCACCATTCAACCATGGCTGATCTACCCTTCCTTCCATAACCCTATTCTCCTGCCTTCTCCCCATAACCCTTCACACTCTTAACTAATCAAGTATCTGTGTAATTCTTCACCTTAAAATACCCAATGGACTTGGCCTCCGCAGCCCTCTGTGGCAAATGAATTCCACAGATTCACCACCTGCTGACTATAGAAATTCCTCCTCATTTCCTTTCTAAAGGTACGTCCTTTTATTTGATGCTGTGCCCTCTGTTTGTGGACTCTCCCAATAATGGAAACATCCTCTCCATATCCACTCTATCCAGGCCTTTCTCCCTTCAGTAAAGTTTTAACTCCTCCGTCATCCTTCTAAACTCCAGCGAGTCGTGGCCAAAAAAATCTTTGATTCTGAACATTGACATTATTCTCTCTTTCCACAGACAGAGTCGCACAGCACAGGAACAGACCCATTAGCCCAACTTGACTAAGATGTCTATCCGTTCCTATGTATTTGTCACGTTTGGCCCCTATCCTCAGTAACTTTTCTGTCCATGAAACCTGTCCACATGACTTTTAAACTGTTTGTAATTTACATCTGCCTCAACTACTCTTGTTCCATACATGTATCATCCTCTGAGTTAAAATGTTGCCCCTCCAGTCTCTTTTAAAATCTTTCCCTTTTTACCTTAAATACCTGTGCCCATACTCAGGATCAAATCCGGACGTCTAGCGCTGTAAGGCAGCAACTCTACCGCTGCGCCACTGTACCATCCTAAAAGAATAAGGTCATTTGGCCCATTGAGTCAATGCTGACTCACAGCGATGCTCTAATTTGCTTTACTTCTCTAACCTTTCCTAGTTGTGAGTAAAAGTGATGGAAATGAAAAATTAACTCTGTTTCCCTCTCCACGGATGCTGCCCAACCTGCTGAGTACTTCCAGCATTACCTGGTCCCATTTCACTGATTGGGTCATTCACCAAACTAAAATGGATATTAATTCCTTCTCTATGTCTCATGAGATGGCAATGTTATGCTTTAACTGGTTTAAATATCCTTAGTCATAGATTATACAACGTGAAAAAAGGCCTTTCAGCACAACTTGCCCACACCGGCCAACATGTCCTATCTTACACTAGTCTGTACTGTGTTTGGCCCATATCCTAATGTGTCCAAACATGTACCCAGCTAATTGTTTCTTAAACTTTGCGATGGTAACGCTCGTTGTTGGAGATGGGTGGAATGTATGTCGATAATTAAACGTCACTTGTGCTGTTCATTATCATTGCAGAGAGCTGCACATTGGATCCCTGCGTGTAACTCTACAGGAGCATCTTCCTCCTCAGATTAACGCGCATCTCCGGGTGGGAAACGTGATCTGCAGCACAAACCCAAGCTCGCTACCTAAAGCTCAAGCCGATAAATGTTTAATACTAATTTTCGCGTTTTAATGCTGAATAGATTAGAAATTATAACCTGTAAAGGTTTTCCGACATGTGTTTTGTTACGCAGTGCCTTCATAATGTTGGGGACAAAGACCCTTTAATTAATTATTTGCGGAAATGGAGCTCTGTAACTCCATAAATTGTGAGTTGTAATAGAATAAATTACGTGGTTTAAGTACACATTGGCAGATTTTATAAAGGTCCTTTTTTATACATTTTGGTTTCACCATGTAGAACTTACAGCAGTGTTTTATACATAGTCCCCTGATTTCAGGGCACAAAAAAAACCATAATGTTTGGGAAACAGCAATGTCATGAAATGAAAGTATTTTGTTCCATATCCTTTCCATGCAATGGCTGCTTGAAATCTGCGATTCATGGACATCACCGTTGCTGGGTGTCTTCTCTGGTGATGTTCTGCCAGGGCCTGTATTGCAGCCATCTTTAGCCTATGCTTGTTTTGGGGGCTAGTCCCTTTCAGTTTTTCTCTTCAGCATATAAAGGCATTCTCAATTGGGTTCAGATCGGGTGATTGTAATTTTCTACATGGTGAAACCAAAATGTATAAAAATGGCTTTTATAAAAATCTGGACAATGTGCACTTTAACACATGTGATTTTTTCTAGTACAAATCTGAAATTGTGGAGTACAGAGGCAAATGAATAAATGATCAGACTCAGTCCCAAACGTCATGGTGGGCACTGTGTTTAAATGAATGTGAAATATGCAAAACACTTGGAATAACCGCATTAACGTTAAATAAAACAAAATAAAAGCACCCTGCTCTTGTTTTGAGATTATTTTTGAATGCAATGAAATAGCTGTCACTGATAATGCCAGCACCTATAGTACTTCCCTGATGTCTGTGTTCTATTTGTGTTCATATTTCACAAATTAAATTTCAAGCAATGAATGCAAAACATTTAATGGTACATTCTGAATAGAGTTAATAATATAATTAGGGCGGCTTGATGGCGCAGCAGTAGAGTTGCTGGTATTTTGACAGCGCTTGCAGCGCCGGAGACCCAGGTTCAATCCTGACCACGGGTGTGCTGTCTGTACGGAGTTTGTTTGTTCTCCTGTGATTGTGTGGGTTTTTCTCCGAGATCTTCGGTTTCCTCCAAACTCCATAGATGTACAGGTTTGTGGGCATAAATGTAAATTGTCACGAGTGTAGAGCAGTGTTAATATGCGGGGGTCATTGGTCGGTGCGGACTCGGTGTGTCGAAGGGACTGTTTCTGTGCTGTATCACTAAACGTAGAAAACAGAGAACATAGAAATTAAGTGCAGGAGGAGGCCATTCCCTAGGCCCTTCGAGCCAGCACCGACAGTCATTGTGATCATGGCTGATCGTCCGCTATGAATAACCCGTGCCTGCCTTCTCCCCATTTCCCTTGACTCCACTAGTCCCTAGAGCTCTATCCAACTCTCTCTTAAATCCATCCAGTGATTTGGCCTCCACTGCCCTCTGTGGCAGGGAATTCCATAAATTCACAACTCTCTAGGTAAAAAAGTTTTTCTCAGCTCAGTCTTAAATGACCTCCCCTTTATTCTAAGACTGTGGCCCCTGGTTCCAGACTCACCCAACATTGGGAACATTTTTCCTGCATCTAGCTTGTCCTGTCCTTTTATAATTTTATATGTTTCTATAAGATCCCCCTCATCCTTCTAAACTCCAGTGAATATAAGCCTAGTCTTTTTAATCTTTCCTCATATGACAGTCCCGTTATCCCAGGGATCAATCTCGTGAACCTGCGATGCACTGATTCAATCACAAGGATGTCCTTCCTCAAATTAGGAGACCAAAACTGCGCACAATACTCCAGATGTGGTCTCACCAGAGCCCTATACAATTGCAGAAGAACTCTTTTACTCCTGTACTGAAAGATCTCTTTGTTATGTACGCCAGCATTCCATTAGCTTTCTTTACTGCCTGCTGTACCTGCACGCCAACTTTCAGTGACTGGTGTACAAGGACACCCAGGTCTCGCTGCACCTCCCCCTTCCCTAACCTAACCCCATTGAGATAATAATTTCTCCCTTGTTTTTTGCCGCCAAAGTGGATAACCTCACATTTATTATATTATACTGCATCTGCCACGCATCTACCCACTCACTCAGCCTGTTCAGTGTCCCCCTGCAACCTCCTAACATCCCTCTTCACAGTTCTCACTGCCACCCAAATGTGTCATCCGCAAACTTGCTAGTGTTGCTCCTAATTCCCTCTTCTCCAAATCATTTATATATATGGTAAACAATTGCGGGGGCACCAACACCGAGCCTTGTGGCACTCGGGGGGGGGGGACACTCGCCACTGCCTGCCATTCTGAAAAGGACCGTTCACTTCAATCCTACTCTTTGCTTCTGGTCATGCCATATACCAATTTTCAATCCATGTTCGTGTCGAACACCCTACCCCCAATACCATGTGCTCTAATTTTAGTCACCAGTCTCCGTGCGGGACCTTATCAAAGGCTTTCTGAAGGCTTTCTAGATACACTACATCCACTGGCACCCTTCATCCTTTTACTTGTCACAATCCTCAAAAAATTCCAGAAGATCAGTCAAGCATGATTTCCCTTTCATAAATCCATGTTGACTTGGACTAATCCTTTTACTGCTATCCAAATTTTGATTGCTCCCATTATTACCTCTTTAATAATATGACTCCAGCATCTTTCCACCACCGCAGTCAGGCTAACTGGTCTGTAATTCTCCGTTTTTTGTTTCTCTCTTGGTAATTCCGCTGTTTTCTCTCTGCCACGTGACAGTAATTAAACTAATTAATGTACTGGAGTGCAGTTCCAGCGAACTGACGTCCCTCTCCTCTCCTCTCCTCGCCTGGCCCATCCTCGCCACAGGGGCGCCTCCAGCAGCTGACCTTGAAGACACTGAGGCATTACCCGCCGGGTCACTCCTGCCAACACCCATGCTCCTCACGTCCGACGTCCTCCAACTTGTGGGAGTCAATTCGTGGCCATCTTTCCCGGGTATTGGGGAGTTCAGAACCAGGAGTCCCAGTTTAAGATATAAGTGGGTTGGCCATTTAGAACTAAGATGAGAACAAACCTTTTCACCCAGAGAGTTGTGAATCTGTGGAATTTTTTTGCCACAGAAGGTTATTGCAGGCCAATTCACTGGTGTATTCCAGAGTGAGTTTACTTCTAAGACGAAAACAGAATCAGGGGATATGGGGAAAAAGCAGGAAACTCTATACTCCAGGCGTGGTCTCAATAGGGCTCGTACAACTGCAGAAGGATCCTCTTTGCTCCTATATTCGAGTTTGCTCTTGTTGTAAAGGCCAACAGGCCATTCGCTTTCTTCACAGCCTGACTGTACCTGCATGCTTATTACTTTCATAGACTGAGCTACAAGGACCCCAAGATCCCATTGTACTTCCCCTTTTCCCAAGATTTGACACCATTTAGATAGTAATCTGCCTTCCTGTTTTTGCTACCAAAGTGGATAACCTCACATTTATCCGCATTAAATACTTAATCTGCTTCATGCATCTGCCCCGCTCCAGAGACACTCCCTCACTACGGTGTCTCTTTAATTTTCGTAAATATACATTAATGGTTTAAATTTAAGCGTAAGGCGATGATAGACCAAAAGGTGCCCAAGCCAGGCGACTCCCTGCACGCCGGTGCCAGAAGTGGCTGCACGCGTGTGCGCAGCGGTGTAGTGTTACAGGTGAGACCCAGGTTCTATCCTGACTGCGGGTGCTGTCCTGTACGCCGTTTGTACATTCTCCCCGTGCGTGTGTGGGTTTTCCCTGGGAACTCCGGTTTCCTCCCACACTCCAAAGACATACAGGTTGTTGGTTATTGGCTTGGCAAAGTTGAAAAATTGTCCCTAGTGTGTGTGTAGGTAGTGTTAATATGTGGGGTATCACTGGTCAGCACGGACTTGGGGGGGGGGCTGAAGGGCCTGTTTCCGCACTGTATCTTTAAACCAAAATACACTAAAAGTGAATCTGCAGATCACACATTACAATCGCCCCACTCCTTTTCAAACCTCTACGCCAGAGGCAGCATTACTTACTTTAAACATTATTCCCTTTATCTGTACGTATCTGTACAACTGTGGACGGCTCGATTAGAATCATACATAGACTTTCCATCGACTGGTGAGCACGCAACAAAAGCTTTTCACCCCACCTCGGTACATGTGGACTATGAACTAAACTAAAACTAACTGTTTGCAGCAGCTTTGAATCCACAGGAATGCCTGAACGACGGGTCCGGTTAGTTGGGAGCAAAGATCCTATAGGGTCTTTGGTTGGGAGAAAAGTGGAATTCAGTCTGGAGAAGTGTAAGTGTGAGGAGATGCAGAAAGTGGTGAGAAAAAAATAGGGTACAAGAGCAGTGTGGGGGAACAGCGGCATGTGGTAACATGTGTTCATAGATCACACCAATAATTTGGTTAAAGGGCACACCGGAATTCTTTGATGCAGAGCAGTGCAGTTTCAATGATCCAATGGCTCAGTGACACGACATTGTCACGTGTACCTCGGTACAGTGAAATTCTCTGTTTTTGCAAACAAATACACAAAATACACAAAGAGTCTGCCACATATCTGCCGGTGGTTACAAGTTACAAAAGTACTCCAATGGTCACTAGTTTTTCACAGTGGATCCCCCACTAGCTCCCTCCTTGTTCTTGGTGGCCCCTTCTCGCTGTGGTAATCTCTGTTCTCGACAGCCCCCCACCCCCCCCCCCCCCCCCCACACTGGCCCCTCATTGTACTCAGCACCCCCTCCCCTCCCTCCCCCCTGCTATTATGTTAGAACTAGGCCATAACACTAGTGGTTTGTTCACATGGACTGAAGGCCTTGGGACTAGGTTCCACGTGGGAGACTGGTCCAGAAGGTTAGCAACCATGGAGATCCAGGCCACGTTGGGAAACTGGATCCTCAAACGGCAATGGGAGACACAGGGCTATATAAGAACATGCAGATGCTGGAACCTTGAGCAAAACACAAAGTGCAGGAAGAACTCAACAGTTCAGGTAATATCGGTGGGGGAATGGCCAGACGATGTCTCAGGTTGGGACCCCTAGTCCTGAAGTCAGAGTCACAAAGTGATACAGCGTGGCAACAGGCCCATCGGCCCAACCTGCCCACACTGACCGATATGTCCCATCTACATTAGTCCCGCCTGCCTGTGTTTGGCCCATATCAATAGACAATTGACAATAGACAATAGGTGCAGGAGTAGGCCATTCGACCCTTCAAGCCAGCACCGCCATTCAATGTGATCATTGCTGATCATCCACAATCAGTATCCTGTTCCTGCCTTCTCTCCATATCCCTTAACTCCGCTATCCCTAAGAGCTCTACCTAACTCTCTCTTGAAAGCATCCAGAGAACCAGCCTCCACCACCCTCTGAGGCAGAGAATTCCACACTGTCAAGTGTTTTCATGTTTTTGTGCAGACTCTCCGCATGAAAGGGATCTGATTTATCCACCCCGATATGCTGAACTGGATTTCACTCAATGACCAAACACTTCTTTTCCATTTTTTTCCCCCCTTTTTATTTTGGCAGATTCAGCAATTAATTTACAGTTCCACTTGATTTATTGCTTCAGCCATTACTTTGAAGGCATTTGGATGTTGTAGGTCTTAAGGTATTTAACAGTTTAGTCTTTTAGTAGTTGACAAACCGGCTGCTAATCGGGTGCTGTAGATAATCAGTCCTGCATGCCTTTGCTGGCGATCGCGGCAGTTTTTAGGACAGTCTCTTAGATTATACTGTTCAAGTTTTAGCCGCAAGTCAACTTCTCTCGCGGGCCTGTCCGCTTTTTCTGTTCATGGTCGGGGCCGTTTATGCGCGTGCATCCAAGACCGGGCTTTCTCTGTTTTCTCCCCCCACCGGGTTGACTGTTCCCAGTTGGGCTGAAGACTCAGCCTCTGTCGGTGGCTCTCTGGACCTGTCCGTGGCCTTCACGGTACTTGAGGCCCCACCCGACGTCTGTGGCCGCGACTTTGGGCTTGGCTGTGGATGCACAGCCCTGGATACATTCCAGGTAAGGCTGACACCGTGCTTGGTGACCCTTATGCCCTGGGGGGGCGGTTTTTCATAGCTCTTCCCTGAGCTATTGCTTCCCGTTTCGTGGAGGCTTCTATTGGGCCAATTTTCCTTTTTGGTGCCAATTTCAAAACCATTTGGCTTGGTGCTGTTCCACTTGTTTCCAAATACTACTTCTATTTTTAACTTTTGTTTTCGATTCTTCTTGATTGCCTTGTTCTTATCTTTGTTCTTTTATCCTTATCGCCAATTATTGTGTATTCGGATGCTTTGAACAGTCTTGAATAAAGGCTCGGACACAGGAGGAATTATACAAGCTTCTCTTCTGCAGGACACCACCTCCAGTCTTTCTCTGCTCATGCGTACATGCCCCAGACATCACAAGACACCAATTACTTATCTTAATGATCCCATACCTAACACTCCTCCCCCTTTAACTTGGAGGCAGGTAATACCTTTTCTATTACATACACCGCACTCCTCCCCTTTTAAGTCCATTTCACCTGTACGGTATATGCTCTTTTCCTACTATTGTGCGCTTGTGATTTTAATTTAGCATTTGTCCTTTCATTACAGTTTGACTTGACACACACACTGCTACTCTCTGTGTGAAAAAGATTTTTCTCAGCTCCGTTCTAATTGGCTTTCCACTTAATCTTAAACTATGGCCCCTCATTCTCCCCCATCATTGGGAACATGTTTCCTGCCTCTAGCGTGTCCAAACCCTTAATAATCTTATATGTTTCAATAAGATCCCCTCTCATCCTACAAGCCCAGCCGCTCCAATCTATCAACATATAGATTGTTGATATGTTCAATCAATCTCCTGCACTCCCTCAATAGCAATAATGTCCTTCCTCAGCTTTGGAGTCCAAAACTGCACACAATACTCCAGGTGAGGTCTCAGTAGGGCCCTGCACAACTGCAGGAGGTCCTCTTTGCTTCTATTCTAATCTGCTCTAGTTTTGAAGGCCAACATGCCATTTGCTTTCTTCACTGCCTTCTGTACCTGCATGCATCCTTTCAGACTGATGATCGAGAAACCCCAGACCCGTTGTACTTCCCCTTTTCCCAACTTGACACCATTTAGATAATAATCTGCCTTCCTGTTTTTGCCACCAATGTGGATAGCCTCACATTTACGTGCCGATCTTGGGCCTGTCTAAATCTATTATTACTAAATTCAGTCTGATCTTGACCGCTTTTGGCTCGCTGTGCTGTGATTTCCGAGAGAATGCCACAACCTACGGCCGGCATTTTTGGCCACCTCGCTCAGAGCCCTCCTCCGCCTGGACCAGAGATTTTTTTCAATTGATTAAAAAAATCAGGAGAGATATTACTGTTTTTTTTAAATATTCCCCATTCTCTCTGCTGCCCCTGCTGGAGGGAGGGGGAGGGACTATATAAACCAGGAAAGTGGTGTGCATTCACTCAGTCTGCTGCAAGATGGAGGAAGGAAGTGGTGTGCCTCACTCAGTCACTCTGAGCTCTGAATAGCACTGAACACATGTCTACTCAACTGTGAGTGCCCTTAATGTGCTTCTAAAAAGGTTGCAAAAAATGTCTATTGGTTTTAAAATGGTTGCAAAAAGTGTATTTTTTTGGTTCTAAAATGGTTGCAGAAAGGGTCTATTGGTTCTAAAATGCTTGCAAAAAGTGTCTCTATTGGTTCTAACATGGTTTCATTAAAGTGTCTATTGGTTGTAAAATGGTTGCAGAAAGTGTCTCTATTGGTTGTAAAATGCTTGCAAAAAGTGTCTCTACTGTTTGTAAAATGGTTGCAAAAAGTGTCTCTATTGGTTCTAAAATGCTTGCAAAAAGTGTCTCTATTGGTTCTAAAATGCTTGCAAAAGCATGATGAGAAAATCATTTTTCACACAGAGAGTGGTGAATCTGTGGAATTCTCTGCCACAGAAGATAGTTGAGGCCAGTTCGTTGGCCATATTTAAGAGGGAGTTGGATGTGGCCCTTGTGGCTGAAGGGATCAGGGGGTATGGAGAGAAGGCAGGTACAGGATACTGAGTTGGATGATCAGTCATGATCATATTGAATGGCGGTGCAGGCTCGAAGGGCCGAATGGCGGTGCAGGCTCGAAGGGCCGAATGGCCTGCTCCTGCACCTAATTTCTATGTTTCTACGTTTCTATGTCTCTATTGGTTCTAAAATGGTTGCAGAAAGTGTCTCTATTGGTTCTAAAATGGTTGCAAAAAGTATCTTTATTTGGTCTAAAATGATTGCAAAAAGTTTCTCTATTGGTTCTAAAATGGTTGCAGAAAGTCTCTATTGGTTCTAAAACGTTTGCAAAAAGTGTCTCTATTGGTTCTAAATTGCTTGCAAAAACGTCTATATTGGTTCTAAATTGTTTGCAAAAAGTGTCTCTATTGGTTCTAAAATGCTTGCCAAAAAGGTCTCTATTGGTTCTAAAATGCTTGCAAAAAGTATCAGTTGGTTCAAAAATGCTTGCAAAAAGTGTCCATTGGTACTAAATTGCTTGCAAAAGTGTCCATTGGTACTAAATTGCTTACAAAAGGTGTCTCTATTGGATCAAAATTGCTTGTAAAAAACTGTCTCTATTGGCTCTAAAATGCTTGCAAAATGTCTCTCTATTGGTTCAAAAATGCTTGCCGAAGGTGTCTCTATTGGGTTGAAAATGCTTGCTGAAGGAGTGTCTCTATTGGATCTAAAATGGTTCCAGAAAGTGGACTATTGGGGTCTAAAATGCTTGCTGAAAAAATGTCTCTATTGGTTCTAAAATGCTTGCAAAAAGTGTCTCTATTGGTTCTAAAATGCTTGCAAAAAGTGTCTCTATTGGTACTAAAATGCTTGCAAAAAGTGTCTCAATTGGTTCTAAAATGCTTGCAAGAAGTGTCTTTATTGGTTCTAAAATACATGCAAAAAGTGTCTCTATTGGTTCTAAAATGCTTGCAAAAAGTGTCTCTATTGGTTCTAAAATGCTTGCAAAAAGTGTCTCTATTGGTCCTAAAATGCTTGTAAAAAGTGTCTCTATTGGTTCTAAAATGCTGCTGGCCAGAGTGACTGAGCTGCCAGCCCAATGAATCCATTCGGCCCACAATGTCCCATACTAGCCCTCTGGAAAAACCAGTCCCTTTGACCCACAACACACATACTAGCGCTCCAGAGAGCATCCCCCCCCCCCCCCCCCCCCCCACTGGCCAGCAATATTGGAATTGGTGGAGAGGTGGAATATTGAATCGGGGGACCAGCCCTCCTGTGTGAAGCTGGGAATACTTAGTCTATTATTTCTTAAATGTTGCGATAGTCCCTGCCTCAACTACCTCCTCTGGCGACTCGTTCCATACACCCATCACCAATTGTGTAAAAAAATGATCCCACAGTTTCCTATTAAATCTTTCCCCACTCACCTTAAGCCTACAGTATGTCCACTGGTTCTCTCTGTGCAAGAGACTCTGTGCGTTTACCTGATCAATTTCTCTCATGATTTTGCACACTTCAATAAGATCACCCCTCATTCTCCTGCACTCCAAGGAATAGAGTCCTAGTCTGCACAACCGCTCCCTATAGCTCAGGCCCTTGAGTCCTGGCAACATCTTTGTGAATCTTCTCCGTACCCTTTCCAGTCTGACACCATCTTTCCTGTAACACAGCCCATGGATGCTATAACTTGGTGGTGTGAACTTGAATAGCAAAGTTTCTATAGATCCAGTAGTTTCACCAAAGCTGTTGTCGGTCCATTCATCAACTCTACCATTCGCTCTTGTCTTTATCTGGATCCGATTCTCATTGATGACATCACACTGAGTCTGCTCAAACTCATTCATGTTTTCTGGTGGAAAGCTCAGTCCAATTTTGTGACCTCATCAATTCCAGACACTTCTGACCCCCAAACCTTTCCCTAAATCACACTAATTTGGACTGTTAATTTTTCACCCATCCCTTGATTGTGATGATAATTTATGCATTAAAATGCATTAGTAGTTTTTAATTGGTAAATGATAATTCAGTTTGGAATGGCCTGCACTTTTATGCATTAAATAAATTAAGCGTTTATAAAATTAAAATATCGAGCTCATGGATTAACCTCAGGTGAATTGTGAGTTGCATTGTATGAGTATAATCAGCCAGCAAAAAATTAGTAACATGATAGCATCCCAGTATTTGCATCACGGAGCATTTTGAAGGGTATAAAAAGGGAGTGGATTGGAAGTTGCTCAGTGCAGTTTGGAAGGTTTCCTGTTGTCAGACACACCAGGAGAACATCATGCACTCCGCTTACCTCCCTGTCGGTCTCCTTTTCCTCGTCTCCTTCTCTTCGGCTTGTTACATCAGCAACTGTCCTCAAGGAGGCAAACGATCCATCATGGACATGGAGATCAGACAGGTAAGGAGAAGCGTTCTTCACGCATTGTCCAGTACTAATGGCTCATCATGGTTTCTTTTTCCTCAAAATTGCATTTTCACATTGAGAACCAGTACGGAATGTCACAACTGCTCCGTACTGAACGTAGCCCAGGGTTCTTCCCGCAGCCTCTGACAGGCATTGGCATGGTCCTTAACCGAGGTTGGCTTCCAACTAGACTGGCTGTGGTGTAAGAGTTGGTGACCCGTCCTGTACAGACTGTTGAATGAAAAACCCTCTGTTCATAAGCTGTGGTCTTAGTGTGTCATCCACAAAAATGTGTCCTGAACACTCACTTTCCAGGGAATATTGCCCTCAGGAAATCAGAGATCAGTTCTCAGTGGAGCTACTGTGTAGGATAATGGTACTTGGTTTTTCGAGTCATACAGCATGGAAACAGGCCCTGCAGCCCAACCATGCAACTAATCTGATGGTTTCGATGCCAGGTTCAGTTGCTGCCTTACAGCACCAGAGACCTGGGTTCGATCCTGACTCTGGGTGCTTGTCTGCACAGAGTCTATGCGTTCTCTCCATGACCTGGGTGGGTTTTTCCGGGATCTCCGGTTTCCTCCAACACTCCAAAGATGTATAGGTTTGTAGGTTAATTGGCTTGGTTTAATTGTAAATTGTCCCTAGTGTGTGTAGGATAGTGAGCATATAGAGATCTCTGGTCAGTGCGGAGCCGGCGGGCTGAAGGGCCTGTTTCTGCGCTGTATCTCTGAAGTAAACTAGTCCCATTTGCCTGTGTTTGGCTCCGATGTTGGGATTCACTACGGCAGTGGAGAAGCCTGCAGTCAGACAGGTTGCAAAGGGATTGGGATTGAGATAAGTATTTGCAAATTGCTTCTCAGTCCAACACTGATACAATTCATCCCAAAGACAAGCAGCCACATCTGGCATTGTCCAGCAAAGAGGTTTGTTACTGGAACTGACAGTGTGAATGGGCAACAACTGGAAACTGGGAGTTTAACCACAAAAGCAAATATTGAGGACTTATTTTTGTATTTCAATAGAGTGGAAAATTCTCAAGTTATCAGATTGGAGTTTTCAATGTGAGACAAAATTAATTCAGAGAAAGACAAAGTATTCAGGGCCCAATAACATTTTCTCAAAGTATTATAATTCCACCACTGGAGAGAGGGCAGCGTTTGTGTGAAATGAACAGGCCTTGGCCAAACAATATACAACAGGCAACTAATGATGGTGTGATTGAAGCCCTTCAATAACATCGCTCTTTGACAATAACGTTACGGGGAGAAGGCAGGACATTGGGGTTGAGTGGGAAAAAAATACATCAGCCATGTTCGAACGGTGGTAGGTAGACTCGATGGGCTGAACGGCATAATTTTGCTCCTATATTTTATGGGTCAGGCAGCATCTCTGGAGATCATGGATAAGTGATGTTACAGGCCAGGACTTTCGACCCGATTTGTCACCTATCATTGTTTAAGAAACATATAGACAGGTTGATGGATAGGACAGGTGTAGAGGGATAAGGGCTGCTGGGACCACTGTAGCTGGGACATGTTGGTCGGTTTGGGCAAGTTGGGCCGAAGGGCCTGTTTCCCTGCTGTATGACTCCTATGTTGTACAGAGAGTCTGCCTGACCCGATGGTTACTCCAACACTTTGTGCCTTTTTTTTGGAGTCATAGAGTCTTCTTCTTCTTTCGTGTGGCGTGCACAGCCTAAAGTTGTTGGACAACTTGTTCTATTTGATCTTCCGTTTGTGCACGTCGAGTTGATTGCATTAGTCGGAACAGGGCGGACCACGTGAAGGTTGCAATCTTCCACCCAGAGTCATAGAGTCATGGAGTGATACAGTGTGGAAACAAGCCCATCGGCACAACGTGCCCACACCAGCTACATGTCCCCAGCTACATTCGTCCCACCTGCCTGCGCATCTGCAGTGCCTCCCTTTTCCATAACAAGTTTGGTGTTGCCATTGGGGTTTGGTGATACTGGTTTATCTCTGTCAGAGACTGGTCTTACTGATGTAATCCATTCTGTGCTCTTGCCCAGTGCATGCCTTGTGGTCCCGGCAACAGAGGCCAGTGCTTCGGGGCCAAGATCTGCTGCGGGGAGGAGATCGGCTGCTTCTTCGGAACGTCGGAGACTTTGAGGTGCCAAAAGGAAGCCTACCTGCCCTCTCCCTGCGAACCTGCCGGCAGAATATGCGGCACGAACGGTGGAAAATGTGCCGCGGTGGGAACCTGCTGCACTGCTGGTGAGATGCTGCCACTTTAACCCGCTTTCAGTTAAGTTGAGTTTAGTTCCTCCACTTCCCAACACCATGGTTCTGGGGTGGGGGAGATGGGGAGAACTGGCAGAGAGATTGGGGATTGGGTGTTAATGGGAAGAAAACTGCAGCGTTTTAATAATCACAGAAACTGTTGATGCTAGAAATCTGGAACAGAAGCAGAAAACGCTGGGCGCCCCGTTTTAGCCAAGTCATTTAGTTTGATTTTAGTTTATTGCCACATGCACCGAGGTACAGTGAAAAGCTCTCTGGTTGTGGTAGGATCATTCAGTTGCCTGATAACAAACAACTTGGGAAGAAACTGTTCCTGAATCTTGAGGGACTGTTCCAATGGCTTTTGTTTCAAATTTGTCTTAATTTTCAAAATAATATGAGCTTCCAGGTTTCCGAGGAAATGCATGGTCCATTTTGCCGTGGACCCCTTCAGATTGATGAAACATAGGTATTAGGGGTTCCTGGCTGGCAAACAGGAAGCAAAGAGTAGGGAGTAAGTCCATACGGCAGGCAGTAACTCCCAGTAATATTACATATATATTTAATGATCCATATCTCAAGTTTGTGACACTAAGTGGGGGGCAGTAGGCCCAAGGTGACTTGGATAGGCTGCAAATGTTGGCAGATGCAATAAAATGATTCTTTCCATGTACCCATTCAAACAGGCGTGAAAAAAGTGATGGTACCCAAAAGGATTCCAGGGAGGTTCTACTTCAGTTGTACAGGGTCTATTCTCCTTGCCTTCTCCCCATGCAACCTTCATTTACTAATCAAGTATCTGTGTATCTTCACCTTAAAAATACCCAAATATTGACTTGGCCTCCGCAGCCCTCCTGTGGCAATGAATTCCACAGATTCACCACCTGCTGACTATAGAAATTCCTCCTCATTTCCTTTCTAAAAGTACATCCTTTTATTCTGATGCTATGCCCTTTGTTTGTGGACTCTCCCAATAATGGAAACATCCTCTCCATATCCACTATCCATGCCTTTCTCCCTTCAGTAAGTTTTAATTCCTCCGTCATCCTTCTAAACTCCAGCGAGTCGTGGCCCAATCTTTGATTCTGAAACATTAACAATGTTCTTCTCTTTCCACAGACAGTGTCCTGGTCACACAGCACAGAAACAGACCCATTAGCCCAACTTGACTAAGATGTCTATCCGTTCCTATTGATTTGTCCACGTTTGGCCCCTATCCTCAATACCTTTTCTGTCCATGAACCTGTCCACATGACTTTTAACTGTTGTAATTACATCTGCCTCAACTACCTCTTGTTCCATACATGTATCATCCTCTGAGTTAAAATGTTGCCCCTCCAGTCTCTTTTAAATCTTTCCCTTTTTACCTTAAACCTGTGCCCATAGTCAGGATCAAATCCGGATGACCAGCGCTGTAAGGCAGCAACTCTACTGCTGCGCCACTGTGTTGCCCCAATATAATAGGGTCATTTGGCCCATTGAGTCAATGCTGACTCACAGCGATGCTCTAATTTGCTTTACTTCTCTAACCTTTCCTAGTTGTGAGTAAAAGTGATGGAAATGAAAAATTAACTCTGTTTCCCTCTCCACGGATGCTGCCCAACCTGCTGAGTACTTCCAGCATTACCTGGTCCATTTCACTGATTGGGTTATTCACCAAACTAAAATGGATATTAATTCCTTCTCTATGTCTCATGAGATGGCAATGTTATGCTTTAAATGGTTTAAATATCCTTAGTCATAGATTATACAACGTGAAAAAAGGCCTTTCAGCACAACTTGCCCACACCGGCCAACATGTCCTATCTACACTAGTCTGTACTGTGTTTGACCCATATCCTAAACGTGTCCTAAACATGTACCCAGCTAATTGTTTCTTAAACTTTGCGATGGTAATGCTGTTGTTGGAGATGGGTGAATGTATGTCGATAATAAACGTCACTTGTGCTGTTCATTCATTGCAGAGAGCTGCACATTGGATCCTGCGTGTAACTCCAGGAGCATCTTCTCCTCAGATTAACGTGCATCTCCGGGGAAACATGAAATGCAGCACAAACCCAAGCTCGCTACCTAAAGCTCAAGCCGATAAATGTTTAATACTATTACGTTTTAATGCTGAATAGATAGAAATTATAACCTGTAAAGGTTTTCAGACATGTGTTTGTTACAGTGCCTTCATAATGTTGGGACAAAGACCCTTTAATTAATTATTTGCCTCTGTACTCCACAAATTGTGAGTTGTAATAGAAAAAAATACATGTGGTTTAAGTGCACATTGTCAGATTTTAATAAAGATACCATTTTTATTACATTTTGGTTTCACTATGTAGAACTTACAGCAGTGTTTATACATAGTCTCCCCCCATTTCAGGGCACCATAATATTTGGGAAACAGCAATGTCATGGAAATGAAAGTAGTAATGTTTAGTATTGTGTAGCATATCTTTTGCATGCAATGGGCTGCTTGAAGTCTGCGAACTTCATGGACATCACCAGTTGCTGGGTGTCTTCTCTGGTGATGTTCTGCCAGGCCTGTATTGCAGCCATCTTTAGCCTATGCTTGTTTTGGGGGCTAGTCCCCTTCAGTTTTCTCTTCAGCATATAAAAAGGCATTCTCAATTTGGGTTCAGATCGGGTGATTGTAATTTCTACATGGTGAAACCAAAATGTATAAAAATTGATTTTATTAAAATCTGACAATGTGCACTTTAACCACATGTGATTTTTTCTAGTACAAATTCTGAAATTGTGGAGTACAGAGGCAAATGAATAAATGATCAGACTCAGTCCCAAACGTCATGGTGGGCACTGTAAATGAATGTGAAATAATGCAAATCACTTGGAATAACCATTAACGTTAAATAAACAAAAATAAAAACACCCTGCTCTTGTTTGAGATTATTTTTGAATGCATGAAATAGCTGTCACACTGACAATGCCAGCACCTATAGTACTTCCCTGATGTCTGTGTTCATATTTGTGTTCATATTTCACAAATTAAATTTCAAGCAATGAATGTAAAAACATTTAATGGTACATTCTGAATAGAGTTAATAATATAATTAGGGCGGCTTGATGGCGCAGCAGTAGAGTTGCTGGTTACAGCGCTTGCAGCGCCGGACGACACAGGTTCAATCCTGACCCCGGGTGCTGTCTGTACGGAGTTTGTTTGTTCTCCCTGTGACTGTGTGGGTTTTCTCCGAGATCTTCGGTTTCCCCCAAACTCGATAGATGTACAGGTTTTTTTTTTTTTTTTGTAGGTGTAAATGTAAATTGTCACGAGTGTAGAGTAGTGTTAATATGCGGGGGTCAATTGTCGGTGCGGACTCGGTTGTTTTCTGCTGTATCACTAAACATAGAAACAGAGAAATTAGGTGCAGGAAGAGGCCATTCGGCCCTTCGAGCCAGCACCGCCATTCATTGTGATCATGGCTGATCGTTTCCGCTATCAATAACCCGTGCCTGCCTTCTCCCCATTTCCCTTGACTCCACTAGTCCCTAGAGCTCTATCCAACGCTCTCTTAAATCATCCGAGTGATTTGGCCTCCACTGCCTCTGTGGCAGGGAATTCCATAAATTCACAACTCTCTAGGTAAACTAAGTGTTTTATCAGCTCCAGTCTTAAATGACCTCCCGCCTTTATTCTAAGACTGTGGCCCCTGGTTCCAGACTCACCCAAAACATTGGGAAAATTTTTCCTGCATCTAGCTTGTGCTGTCCTTTTATAATTTTATATGTTTCTATAAGATCCCCCTCATCCTTCTAAACTCCAGTGAATACAAGCCTAGTCTTTTCAATCTTTCCTCATATGACAGTCCCGTCATCCCAGGGATCAATCTCGTGAACCTACGATGCACTGCTTCAATCACAAGGATGTCCTTCCACAAATTAGGAGACCAAAATGTACACAATACTCCAGATGTGGTCTCACCAGAGCCCCTATACAATTGCAGAAGAACCTCTTTACTCCTGTACTGAAATCCTGTTGTTATGAACGTCAACATTCCATTAGCTTTCTTCACTGCCTGCTGTACCTGCACGCCAACTTTCAGTGACTGGTGTACAAGGACACCCAGGTCTCGCTGAACCTCCCCCTAACCTAACCTAACCCCATTGAGATAATAATCTGCCCCCTTGTTTTTGCCGCCAAAGTGGATAAACCTCACATTTATCTATATTTATACTGCATCTGCCCACTCACTCAACCTGTTCAGGTCCCCCTGCAACCTCCTAACATACTCTTCACAGTTCTCACTGCCACCCAGCTTTGTGTCATCCGCAAACCTTGCCTCCAACACCGAGCCTTGCGGCACTCCACTCGCCACTGCCTGCCATTCTGAAAAGGACCCGTTCACCTCCTACGCTTTGCTTCTGGTCTGCCAACCAATTTTCAATCCAGTCAACACCCTACCCCCAATACCATGTGCTCTAATTTTAGTCACCAGTCTCCCGTGCGGGACCTTATCAAAGGCTTTCTGAAAGTCTAGATACACTACATACACTGGCTCCCATTCATCATTTTACTTGTCACATCCTCAAAAATTCCAGAAGATCAGTCAAGCATGATTTCCCTTTCATAAATCCATGTTGACTTGGACTAATTCCTTTTAGGGCTAACTGGTCTGTAATTCCCCGTTTTCTCTCTTGTAATTCACTGACTAATCCTTTTACTGCTATCCAAATGCTCCATTATTACCTATTTATAATTGACTCCAGCATGTTTCCCACCACCGAAGTCAGGCTAAACTGGTCTGTAATTCCCCCCGTTTTCTCTCTTGTAATTCCCTGTTTTCTCTCTGCCACGTGACAGTAATTAAACTAATTAATGTACTGGAGCAGTTCCAGCGAACTGACGTCCCTCTCCTCTCCTCTCCTCGCCTGGCCATCCTCGCCACAGGGGCGCCTCCTGCAGCCGACCTTGAAGACACTGGAGGCATTACCCAGGGTCACTCTCCTGCCAACCCCTGCTCCTCACGTCCGACGTCTCCAGCTTCCTCCTAGTTATGTCATCCACTGATCCATCGAACGGGCCCCGTCGTCCGACTAGCCTTCGGGTGGGTTAGTGGTCCCATCGTCCGATGGGCATGTAGTGGGGAGGAGAAGATGAACCATTTAGGTCTGCAGTTCGGGTCTAAATTTGATATGGTGCAATGGTATTAAGCAGGATTGAAACATAGAAACATAGAAATTAGGTGCAGGAGTAGGCCATTCAGCCCTTCGAGCCTGCACCGCCATTTCAATATTATGATCATGGCTGATCATCCACTCAGTATCCCGTACCTGCCTTCTCTCCATACCCTCTGATCCCCTTAGCCACAAGGGCACATCCAACTCACTCTTATATAGCCAATGAACTGGCCTCAACTACCCTCTGTGGCAGAGAGTTCCAGAGACTCACCACTCTCTGTGTGAAAAAAGTCTTTCTCATCTCGGTCTTAAAGGATTTCCCCTTATCCTTAAGCTGTGACCCCTTGTCATGGACTTCCCCAACAATCGGGAACAATCTTCCTGCATCTAGCCTGTCCAACCCCTTAAGAATTTTGTAAGTTTCTATAAGATCCCCTCTCAATTCCTAAATTCCAGAGAGTATTAAACCGAGTAATCCAGTCTTTCTTCATAAGACAGTCCTGACATCCCAGGAATCAGTCTGGTGAACCTTCTCTGCAACTCCCTCTATGGCAATAATGTCACTTCTCAGATTTGGAGACCAAAACTGTACGCAATACCCCAGGTGTGTCTCACAAGACCCTGTACAACTGAAGTAGAACCTCCCTGCTCCTGTACTCAATATTGCCTATATTACTTGTCGTGGCCAACTTTCCCGGTATTGGGGGAGTTCAGAACCAGGTGTCCCAGTTTAAGAATAAGGGGTTGGGCCATTTAGAACTAATGAGAACAAACCTTTTCACCCAGAGAGTTGTGAATCTGTGGAATTCTTTGCCACAGAAGGTATTGCAGGCCAATTCACTGGATGTATTCCAGAGAGAGTTACTCTAAGGACGAACAGAATCAGGGGATATGGGGAAAAAGCAGGAAAGGGGTATTGATTTTGGATGATCAGCCATGATCATATTGAATGGCGGTGCTGGCTCGAAGGGCCGAATGGACTACTCCTGCACCTATACTCCAGGCGGGGTCTCACTAGGGCTCTGTACAACTGCAGAAGGACCTCTTTGCTCCTATATTCGATTGCTCTTGTTGTAAAGGCCAACAGGCCATTCGCTTTCTTCACAGCCTGCTGTACCTGCATGCTTACTTTCATAGACTGAGGTACAAGGACCCCAAGATCCCGTTGTACTTCCCCTTTTCCCAACTTGACACCATTTAGATAGTAATCTGCCTTCCTGTTTTTGCTACCAAAGTGGATAACCTCACATATATCTGCATTAAACATAATCTGCCATGCATCTGCCCACTCCCCACTACAGAGACACTCCCCACTACGGTGTCTCTTAATTTTCGTAATATACATTAATGATTTAAATTTAAGCGTAAGGCGATGATACCAAAAGGTGCCCAAGCCAGGCGACTCCCTGCACGCCGGTGCCAGAAGTGGCTGCACGGTGGCGCAGCGGTAGAGTTACAGGTGAGACCCAGGTTCTATCCTGACTGCGGGTGCTGTCTGTACGCCGTTTGTACATTCTCCCCGTGACCTGTGTGGGTTTTCCCTGGGAACTCCGGTTTCCTCCCACACTCCAAAGAGGTACAGGTTTGTTGGTTAATTGGCTTGGCAAAGTTGAAAAATTGTCCCTAGTGTGTGTGTAGGATAGTGTTAATATGTGGGTATCACTGGTCAGCACGGACTTGGGGGGCCGAAGGGCCTGTTTCCACACTGTATCTTTAAACTAAACTAAACTAAAGTGGATCTGCGATCACGCATTACAATCGCCCCACTCCTTCAAACCTCTACGCCAGAGGCAGCATTACTTACTTTAAACATTATTCCCTTTATCTGTACGTATCTGTACACTGTGGACGGCTCGATTAGAATCATACATAGACTTTCCATCGACTGGTGAGCACGCAACAAAAGCTTTTCACCCCACCTCGGTACATGTGACTATGAACTAAACTAAACTAACGTTTGCAGCAGCTTTGAACCACAGGAATGCCTGAACGGTCCGGTTAGTTGGGAGCAAAGATCCTATAGGGTCTTTGGTTGGGAGAAAAGTGGAATTCAGTCTGGAGAAGTGTAAGGTGAGGAGATGCAGAAAGGTGAGAAAAAGCCCAATAGGTTACAGAGCAGTGTGGGGGAACAGCGGCATGTGGTAACATGTGTTCATAGATCACACCAATAATTTGGTTAAAGGGCACACGGAATTCTTTGATGCAGAGCAGTGCAGTTCAATGATCCAATGGCTCAGTGACACGACATTGTCACGTGTACCTCGGTACAGTGAAATTCTCTGTTTTTGCAAACAATACACAAAATATACAAAGAGTCGCCACATGTCTGCCGGTGACAAAGTTACAAAAGTACTCTAATGAGTACCCAATGGTCACTCTTTTTTCTCAGTGGATCCCCCTACTAACTCCCTCCTTGTTCTTGGTGGCCCCTTCTCGCTGTGGTAATCTCTGTTCTCGTCAGCCCCCCCCCCCCACCCCCACACTGGCCCCTCATTGTACTCAGCACCCCCTCTCCCTCCCCCCTGCTATTATGTTGGAACTAGGCATAACACTAGTGGTTTGTTCACATGGACTGAAGGCCTTGGACTAGGTTCCACGTGGGAGACTGGTCCAGAAGGTTAGCAACCATGGAGATCCAGGCCAAGTTGCAAACTGGTTCCACAAACGGCAATGGGAGACACAGGGCTACATAAGAACATGCAGATGCTGGAACCTTGAGCAAAACACAAAGTGCAGGAGGAACTCAACCGTTCAGGTAATATCGGTGGGGGAATGGCCAGATGATGTCTCAGGTTGGGACCCCTAGTCCTGAAGTCAGAGTCACAAAGTGATACAGCGTGGCAACAGGCCCATCGGCCCAACCTGCCCACGCCGACCGATATGTCTCATCTACTACGCCGACCGATATGTCTCATTAGTCCCGCTTGCCTGTGTTTGGCCCATACCAATAGACAATTGATAATAGACAATAGGTGCAGGAGTAGGCCATGTGGCCCTTCGAGCCAGCAGCGCCATTCAATGTGATCATGGCTGATCATCCACAATCAGTATCCCGTTCCTGCCTTCTCTCCATATCCCTTAACTCTGCTATCCCTAAGAGCTCTATCTAACTCTCTCTTGAAAGCATCCAGAGAACCAGCCTCCACCACCCTCTGAGGCAGAGAATTGTGAGACACACTCACAACTCTCTGTGTGAAAAAGATTTTCCTCAGCTCCGTTCTAATTGGCTTACCACTTATTCTTAAACTATGGCCCCTGGTTCTGGACTCCCCCATCATTGGGAACATGTTTCCTGCCTCTAGCGTGTCCAAACCCTTAATAATCTTATATGTTTCAATAAGATCCCCTCTCATCCTAAATTCCAGAGTATACAAGCCCAGCCGCTCCAATCTATCAACATACGACAGTCCCGCCTTCCCGGGAATTAATCTCCTAAACCTACACTGCACTCCCTCAATAGCAAGAATGTCCTTCCTCAAGTTTGGAGTCCAAAACTGCACGCAATACTCCAGGTGAGGTCTCAGTAGGGCCCTGCACAACTGCAGGAGGACCTCTTTGCTTCTATACTCATCTGCTCTTGTTTTGAAGGCCAACATGCAATTCACTTTCTTCACTGACTGCTGTACCTGTATGCATCCTTTCAGTGACTGATGAACGAGGAACCCCAGATCGTTGTACTTCCCCTTTTCCCAACTTGACACCATTTAGATAATAATCTGCCTTCCTGTTTTTGCCACCAAAGTGGATAACCTAACCTTTAAAGTGCCCTATCCATGTGCCTGTCTAAATATTTCTTAAATGTTGTGATAGTCCCTGCCTCAACTACCTCCTCTGGCAACTCGTTCCATACACCCATCACCCATTGTGTACAAAAATTACCCCTCGGGTTCCTATTTACACCACTCACCTTAAACCTACAGTATGTCCACTGGTTCTCTCTGTGCAAGAGACTCTGTGCGTTTACCTGATCAATTTCTCTCACGATTTTGCACACTTCTATAAGATCACCCCTCATCCTCCTGCACTCGAAGGAATAGAGTCCTAGTCTGCACAACCGCTCCCTATAGCTCAGGCCCTTGAGTCCTGGCAAACATCTTTGTAAAATCTTCTCCGTACCCTTTCCAGTGACACCATCTTTCCTGTAACACAGCCCATGGATGCTATAACTTGGTGGTGTGAACTTGAATAGCAAAGTTCTATAGATCCAGTAGTTTCACCAAAGCTGTTGTCGGTCCATTCATCAACTCTGCCATTCGCTCTTGTCTTTATCTGGATCCGATTTCCATTGATGACATCAATTCTGAGTCTGCTCAAACTCATTCAACTGTTTTCTGGTGGTAAGCTCAGTCCAATTTGTTACCTCATCAATGCCAGACACTTCTGACCCCCAAAACCTTTCCCTAAATCACACTAATTTGGACTGTTAATCTTCACCCATCCCTTGATTGTGCTGATCTTTATGCATTAAATTGCATTAGTAGGTTTTAATTGGTAAATGATAATTCAATTTGGAATGGTCTGCACTTTTATGCATTAAATAAATTAAGCGTTAATAACATTAAAATATCGAGGTCATGGATTGACTCAGGTGGAATTGTGAGTTTGCATTGTATGAGTATAATCAGCCAGCATAAAATTAGTAACATGATAGTATCCCAGTGCACGGAAGCATTTTGAAGGGTATAAAAAGCGAGTGGATTGGAAGTTGCCTCAGTGCAGTTTGGAATGGTTTCCTGTTGTCAGACACACCAGTGAAGAACATCATGCACTCGAAAGAACGCTTCTCTCCCTGTCGGTTCCTCCTTCCTCGTCTCCTTCTCTTCGGCTTGTTACATCAGCAACTGTCCTCAAGGAGGCAAACGATCCATCATGGACATGGACATCAGACAGGTAAGGAGAAGCGTTCTTCACGCATCGTTCCAGTACTAATGGCTCATCATGGTTTATTTTTTCTAAAAATTTGCATTTTCACGTTGAGAACCAGTACGGAATGTCACAACTGCTCCGTACTGAAACGTAGCCCAGGGTTCTTCCCGCAGCCTCTGACAGGCATTGGCATGGTCCTTAACCGAGGTTGGTTTGCAACTAGACTGGCTGTGTTGTAAGAGTTGGTGACCCGTCCTGTACAGACTGTTGAATGCAAACCCTCTGTTTATAAGCTGTGGTCTTAAATGTGTCATCCAGACTAATCCTTGACAAAAATGTGTCTTGAAACACTCAGGTTCCAGGGTATATTGCCCTCAGGAAATCAGAGATCTGTTGTTCTCAAGTGCAGCTACTGTGTAGGATAATGGTACTTGGTGTGTTTCGAGACATACAGCATGGAAACAGGCCCTACAGCCCAACCATGCAACTAATCTAATGGTTTTGATGTCAGGTTCAGTTGCTGCCTTACAGCACCAGAGACCTGGGTTCGATCCTGACTCTGGGTGCTTGTCTGCACAGAGTCTGTGTGTTTCTCCCCAATGACCTGGGTGGGTTTTTTCTCCGGGATCTCCGGTTTCCTCCAACACTCTAAAGATGTATAGGTTTGTAGGTTAATTGGCTTGGTTTCATTGTAAGTTGTCCCCAGTGTGTGTAGGATAATGTTAGTATTTAGGGATCTCTGGTCAGTGCGGAGTCGGTGGGCTGAAGGGCCTGTTTCTGTGCTGTATCTCTGAAGTAAAATAGTCCCATTTTTCTGTGTTTGGCCCATATGTTGGGCTTCACTACGGCAGTGGAGAAGCCTGCAGTCAGACAGGTTGCAAAGGGATTGGTATTGAGATAAGTATTTGCAAATTGCTTCTCAGTCAACACTCATCCCAAAGACAGAGCAGCCATATCTGGCATTGTCCAGCAAAGAGGTTTTGGTTACTGGAATTGACAGTGTGAATGGGCAACAACTGGAAACTGGGAGTTTAACCACAAAAGCAAATATTGAGGACTTATTTTTGTATTTCAATAGAGTGGAAAAATTCTCAAGTATCAGATTGGAGTTTTCAATGTGGGACAAAATTAATTCAGAGAAAGACAAAGTATTCAGGGAACTCAATAATATTTTCTCAAAGTATTATTATTCACCACCTGAGAGAGGCAGTTATGTGTGTGATTGATTCAACAGGGGAAAGCCCTTCAATAACATCGCTCTTTGACAATAACGTTACGGGGAGAAGGCAGGACATTGGGGGTTGAGTGGGAAAAAACATACATCAGCCATTGTTTGAACGGTGGTTGGAGTAGACTCGATGGGCTGAACGCATATATTTACTCCTATATTTTATGGGTCAGGCAGCAAACTCTGGAGATCATGGATATAGTGATGTTACAGGCCAGGACTTTCGACCCGATTTGTCACCTATCATTGTTTAAGAAACATATAGACAGGTTGATGGATAGGACAGGTGTGAGGGGATAAGGGCGGTGGGGACCACTGTAGCTGGGGACATGTTGGTCGGTTTGGGCAAGTTGGGCCGAAGGGCTGTTTCCCTGATGTATGACTCTATGTTGTACAGAGAGTCTGCCTGACCCGATGAATTACTCCAACACTTTGTGTCTTTTTTTTGTAGTCATAGAGTCTTCTTCTTCTTTCGTGTGGCGTGCACAGCCTAAAGTTGTTGGACAACTTGTTCTATTTGATCTTCCATTTGTGCACGTCGAGTTGATTGCATTAGTCGGAACAGGGCGGACCACGTGAAGGTTGCAATCTTCCACCCAGAGTCATAGAGTCATGGAGTGATACAGTGTGGAAACAAGCCCATCGGCACAACGTGCCCACACCAGCTAACATGTCCCAGCTACATTCGTCCCACCTGCCTGCGCATCTGCAGTGCCTCCCTTTTCCATAACAAGTTTGGTGTTGCCATTGGGGTTTGGTGATACTGGTTTATCTCTGTCAGAGACTGGTCTTACTGATGTAATCCATTCTGTGCTCTTGCCCAGTGCATGCCTTGTGGTCCCGGCAACAGAGGCCAGTGCTTCGGGGCCAAGATCTGCTGCGGGGAGGAGATCGGCTGCTTCTTCGGAACGTCGGAGACTTTGAGGTGCCAAAAAAGGAAGCCTACCTGCCCTCTCCCTGCGAACCTGCCGGCAGAATATGCGGCACGAACGGTGGAAAATGTGCCGCTGGTGGGAACCTGCTGCACTGCTTGGTGAGATTGCTTCTTATGCACTTTAACCCGCTTTCAGTTCCAGTTGAGTTTAGTTCCTCACTTCCCAACACTTGGTTCTGGGGTGGGGGAGATGGGGAGGACTAGCAGCAGGTTTCTGGGGAAAAAGGGGGAATGGGTGATTGGGTGTTAATGGGAAGAAAACTGCAGAATAATCACAGAAACTGTTGATGCTAGAAAATCTGGAACAGAAGCAGAAAATCGCTGGGTGCCCCGTTTTAGCCAAGTCATTTAGTTTGATTTTAGTTTATTGCCACATGTACCGAGGTACAGTGAAAAGCTTTTGTTTTGTGGTGTCCAGTCAGCAGAAAGACAATACCTGATTACAATCGAGCCATTTACCGTGTATACAGTAGATACACGATAGGGGAATAATGTTTAGAACAAGGTAAAACCGGCAATGTCCGATCAAGGATAGTCCGAGGGTCACCAATGAGGTAGATAGTAGTTCAGCACTGCTCTCTGGTTGTGGTAGGATCATTCAGTTGCCTGATAACAATTGGGAAGAAACTGTTCCTGAATCTTGAGGGACTGTTCCAATGGCTTTGTTTCAAATTGTCTTAATTTCAAAATAATATGAGCTTCCAGGTTCCGAGGAAATGCATGGTCCATTTTGCCGTGGACCCCTTCAGTTGAAAACCCAAGTTAAGTCCATACGTTCATAAGTCATAGGAGCTGAAGTAGGCCATTCTGCCAATTGATTCTATTCACCATTCAAACATGGCTGATCTACCCTTCCTTCCTAACCCTATTCTCCTGCCTTCTCCCCATAACCCTTCACACTCTTACTAATCAAGTATCTGTGTTTTTTTTTTTATCTTCCCTTAAAAATACCAATGAATTGGCCTCCGCAGCCCTCTGTGGCAATGAATTTCCACAGATTCACCACCTGCTGACTATAGAAATTCCTCCTCATTTTCCTTTCTAAAGGTACGTCCTTTTATTCTGAGGCTGTGCCCTCTGTTTTTGTGGACTCTCCCATTAATGGAAACATCCTCTCCATATCCACTCTATCCAGGCCTTTCTCCCTTCAGTAAGTTTTAACTCCTCCGTCATCCTTCTAAACTCCAGCGAGTCGTGGCCCAATCTTTGATTCTGAAACATTGACATTATTCTTCTACTTTCCACAACAGAGTCGCACAGCACAGGAACAGACCCCCATTAGCCCAACTTGACTAAGATGTCTATCCGTTCCTATGTATTTGTCCACGTTTGGCCCCTATCCTCAGTACCTTTTCTGTCCATGAAAACCTGTCCACATGACTTTTAACTGTTGTAATTACATCTGCTTCAACTACCTCTTGTTCCATACATGTATCATCCTCTGAGTTAAAATGTTGCCCCTCCAGTCTCTTTTAAATCTTTCCCTTTTTACCTTAAACCTGTGCCCTTAGTCAGGATCAAATCCGGACGTTCTAGCGCTGTAAGGCTTGCAACTCTACCGCTGTGCCACTGTACCATCCTAAAAGAATAAGGTCATTTGGCCCATTGAGTCAATGCTGACTCACAGCGATGCTCTAATTTGCTTTACTTCTCTAACCTTTCCTAGTTGTGAGTAAAAGTGATGGAAAATGAAAAAATTTAACTCTGTTTCCCTCTCCACGGATGCTGCCAACCTGCTGAGTACTTCCAGCATTACCTGGTCCATTTCACTGATTGGGTTATTCACCAAACTAAAATGGATATTAATTCCTTCTCTATGTCTCATGAGATGGCAATGTTATGCTTTTAACTGGTTTAAATATCCTTAGTCATAAGATTATACAACGTGAAAAAAAAAAAGGCCTTTCAGCACAACTTGCCCACACCGGCCAACATGTCCTATCTACACTAGTCTGTACTGTGTTTGGCCATATCCTAATATGTGTCCCAAACATGTACCCAGCTAATTGTTCTTAAAACTTTGCGATGGTATAACGCTGTTGTTGGAGATGGGTGAATGTATGTCGATAATAAACGTCACTTGTGCTGTTCATTCATTGCAGAGAGCTGCACATTGGATCTGCGTGTAATCTCCAGGAGCATCTTCTCCTCAGATTAACGCGCATCTCCGGGGAAACGTGATCTGCAGCACAAACCCAAGCTCGCTACCTAAAGCTCAAAGCCGATAAATTGTTTAATACTATTACGTTTAATGCGAATAGATAGAAATTATAACCTGTAAAGGTTTTCCGACATGTGTTTGTTACAGTGCCTTCTAATGTTGGGACAAAGACCCTTTAATTAATTATTTGCCTCTGTACTCCATAAATTGTGAGTTGTAATAGAATAAATTACTTTGTGGTTTAAGTACACATTGGCAGATTTTAATAAAGTCCATTTTATACATTTTGGTTTCACCATGTAGAACTTACAGCAGTGTTTATACATAGTCCCCCTGATTTCAGGGCACCATAATGTTTGGGAAACAGCAATGTCATGGAAATGAAAGTATTTTTTGCATATCCTTTGCATGCAATGGCTGCTTGAAATCTGCGATTCATGGACATCACCGGTTGCTGGGTGTCTTCTCTGGTGATGTTCTGCCAGGCATCGTATTGCAGCCATCTTTAGCCTATGCTTGTTTTGGGGGCTAGTCCCTTTTTCAGTTTTCTCTTCAGCATATAAAAGGCATTATACTCAATTGGGTTCAGATCGGGTGATTGTAATTTTCTACCATGGTGAAACCAAAAATGTATAAAAATGGCTTTTATTAAAATCTGACAATGTTTGCACTTTAACACCACATGTGTTTATTTTTTTCTAGTACAAATCTGAAATTGGGGAGTACAGAAGGCAAATGAATAATATGATCAGACTCAGTCCCAAACGTCCTTGGTGGGCACTGTAAATGAATGTGAAATATGCAACACTTGGAATATCCATTAACGTTAAAATATACAAAATAAATGCACCATGCTCCTTGTTTGAGATTATTTATTGAATGCATGAAATAGCTGTCACTGATAATGCCAGAACCCTTACGTACTTCCCTTGATGTCTGTGCTTCATATTTGTTGTTATATTTCACAAATTCAATTCAAGCAAATGAATGCAAAAACATTTAATGGTACTTCTGAATAGGAGTTAATAATATAATTAGGGCGGCCTTTGATGGCGCTGCAGTAGAGTTGTGGTTACCGCGCTTGCAGCGCCGGAGACCCAGGTTCAATCTGACCAGGGTGCTGTCTTGTACGGAGTTTGTTTGTTCTCCCTGTGATTGTGTGGGTTTTCTCCGAGATCTTCGGTTTCTCCCAAAACCATAGAATGTAAGGTTTCGTGGGGATTAAATGTAATTCGTCACGAGTGTTTGAGCAGTGTTAATATGCGGGGGTCATTGGTCGGTGCGGACCTCGGTGTGTCGTAGGGACTGGTTTTCTGTGCTGTTATCACTATAAAACGTTAGAACGATAGAAACAGAGAAGAAACATAGATATTAAGTAGCTAGGGGAGGCCATTCGGCCATTCGAGCCAGCACCGACATTTCATTGTGATCTGGGCTGATCGTTCCGCTATGAATATCCATGCCTGCCTTCTCCCCATTTCCCTTGACTCCACTAGTCCCTAGAGCTCTATCCAAACTCTCTTTAAAGCCTTTCCCAGTGATTTGGGCCTCCACTGCCCTCTGTGGCAGGGGAAATTCCATAATTCACAAATCTCTAGGTAAAAAAAGTTTTTCATCAGCTCAGTCTTTAATTGACTCACCTTTATTCTAAGACGTGGCCCCTGGTTCCAGGATCACACAACTTTGGGAACTTTTTTTCCTGCATCTAGCTTGTCCTGTCCTTTTATAATTTTTATTGTTTTATTAAGATCCCCCTCATCCTTCTAAACTCCAGTGGGAATATAAGCCTAGTCTTTTTATCTTTCTCATTATGGACCGGTCCCGTTATCCCAGGGGATCAATCTCGTGAACCTGCGATGCAACTGCTTCAATCACAAGGATGTCTTCATCAAATTAGGAGACCAAACTGCGCACAATATCAGATGTGGTCGCACAAGAGCCCTATTCAATTTGCAGATGAACCTCTTTACTCCTGTATGAAATTCCTCTTGTTATGTACGCCAGCATTCCATTTAGCTTTTCTTTACTGCCAGCTGTACCTGCCACGCAACTTTCAGTGACTGGTGTACAAGGACCACCCAGGTCTCGCTTGCCACCTTCCCCTTCCCTAACCTAACACATTGAGATAATAATCTTCCTCCCTTGTTTTTTGCCGCCACAAGGGATAACCTCACCATTTATTTATATTTATCTGCATCTTGCCACGCATTACCCAATCATCAGCATGTTCAGGGTCCCACTGCAACCTCCTAACATCTTTCACAGTTCTCATGCCACCCAAATGTGTCATCCGCAAACTTGCTAGTGTTGCTCCTCATTCCCTCTTCCAAATCATTTTATATATGGTAAAACAATTGCGGCCCCAACACCGAGCCTTGTGGCACTCCACTCGCCACTGCCTGCCATTACTGAATAAGGAGTTCATCTACTCTTTGCATCTGGTCTGCCAAACCAATTTTCAATCCATGTCAACACCACTACCACAATCCTGTGACTCTAATTTTAGTCACCAAGTCTTCCTGTGCGGGACCTTATCAAAGGCTTTCTGAAGGCTTTCAGTCCACTACATCCAAGGCACCCCTTAATCCTTTTACTTGGTCACATTCTCAAAAAAAAATTCCAGAAGAGAGTCAAGCATGATTTCCTTTCATAAATCAAGTTGACATGGCTTAATCCTTTTACTGTATCCAAATGCTCCTTATTACCTCTTTTAATAATTGACTCCAGAATCTTTCCACACCGCAAGTCAGGTAACTGGTCTGTAATTATCCGTTTTCTCTCTTGTAATTCCCTGTTTTCTCTCTGGCCAACGTGGAACAGTAATTAAAACTAAATTAATTGTACTGGGCAGTTCCAGCGAACGACGTCCCCTTCCTCTCCTCTCTCGCTGGCCATCCTCGCCACAGGGGCGCCTCCAGCAGCTGACCTTGAAGACACTGGAGGCATTACCCAGGCGTCACTCCCTGCCAAACCCCTGCTCCTCCAACGTCCGACGTCTCCAACGTGTGGGAGTCAATTCGGTGGGCCATCTTTCCCGGTATTGGGGGAGTTCAGAACCAGGAGTCCCAGTTTAAGAATCAGGGGTTTGGCCATTTAGATACCTAAGAGGAGAACAAACCCTTATTCACCCAGAGAGTGGGAATCTGTGGAATTCTTTGCCCATCAGATAGGTATTGCAGGCCAATTCCACTGGATGTTTCAGAGAGAGTTACTCTAAGGACGGAACAGAATTCAGGGAGATTTGGCGGATTAACATTTAGCAGGAAGGAATACTATTTTTACTCCAGGCAGTGGTCTCCACTAGGGCTCTGTACAACTGCCAGAAGGACTCTGTTGCTCCTTATATTCGATTTGCTCTTGTTGGAAAGGCCATACAGGCCATTCGCTTTCTTACACAGCCTGCTGTACCTGCATGCTTCTACTTTCATAGCTGTAGCTACCAAGGACCCCACGCATGATCCCATTGTTACTTCCCCTTTTCCCTATTTTGACACCATTTTGATAGTAATCTGCTTCCTGTTTTTGCTACCAAAGTGGGATTATACATCACCATATATCCGCAAAATATTATACTTAATCTGCCATGCTTCTGCGCCGCTCCGTGACATCGCCCCATACGGTGTGTTCTCTTAATTTTTCGTTAGATACATTAATGGTTTAAATTTAAGGTAAGGCGATGTACCAAAAGGTGCCCAAGCAGGCGGACACCTGCACGCCTGGGGTTTTTGCCTGAAGTGGAGCCTGCACGGGGCGCAGCGGTAGAGTTTTACAGGTGAGACCCAGGTTTCTATCCTGACTGCGGGTGCTTGTCTGTACGCCGTTTGTACATTCTCCCCGTGACGTGTGTGGGGTTTTCCCTGGGAACTCCGGTTTACTCCCACACTCCAAGGGGACATACAGGTTTGTTGGTTAATGGGGCTTGGCAATGTTGAAAAATTGTCACTCGTACAGTTGTGTGTGTTGGTTAGTGTTAATATGTGGGTTTCACTGGTCAGCACGGGACTTGGGGGGTGAAGGGTGTTTCGCACTGTATCTTTAAAACCAAACTACCAAAAGTGAATCTGCTGATCACACATTACAAAACGCCCCACTCCTTCAAACCTATTCGCAGGGCTAGCATTATTACCTTTAAACTTATTCCTATATCTGTACGTATCTGTACACTGTGGTCGGCTCGATTAGAATCTACAAGACTTTCATCGATGGTGAGCAGCAACAAAAGCTTTTCACCCACTCGGTATAATGTGACTAGGAATAAACTAAACAACGTTTTGCAGAATCTTTGAACCACAGGAATGCCTGAAACGGTAGGTTAGTTGGGAGCAAGTATGCAAAAAAAACAAAAGAAATTTATCCTATAGGGTCTTTGTTGGGAGACAAAGTGGAAATAAGTCTGGAGAAGTGTAATTATCTATTCTCATTCCTTATCTCCCCTTCCCACTTAAACCTATCTAATATTATTTTACCCTCTTCCATATTACCAATATAACACATCACA